>BSBK01010480.1:0-225000 GCA_027943335.1 Chamaecyparis obtusa | reverse complement strand
AACAAATAATTGAGCTCTTGCAACCATACTTTTATTTTCAAAATATTCATCCAAGTTTTTTGCAATGAGTTTTAATTGTACTTTCAAATAACATTTCTTCAGATGGAATTTGACTAAAAAATGAACCCTCATTCATCTCCATCAAATTGCCTATGCCAAAAGATCTATTTTTAGCTCTAGAACTACCAATTTGTTCCCCTGCTTGAATTGCATCTTCCTGAATATCAATAGGTTCTTCCTGAACTTCAACAGGTTGATCTTGATTATGTTTTGTCTGATATTTTTTTCATCCTTTGTTCAATCATATTTTCTTAATCTATTCCTTTTATTCCCCATTGAAAAAACTATTCAGATTGAAAAATATAAAAGAATCACTTAACTGGAAAAATGCACACATTTTTATAAAAGCTTACGCTCATAAGAAAACAAAATATATACATATTTATCATTCACAAAATCATAACAATCTAATCTTGCAAAATTTCTCAAGGACAATGAAAAAAATATAATTACTCCAAAATCATCAACCTATCTTTGAAACACAATGAAGATAATATTTTCCACAGAATAATTGCAAAAAAAAATTCAAACCCTACCTTAAACCATCACTCGATAGAAATCGTGCAAAGAACAATCCAACAGCCCTGAAATTTCCCAAAGCTTTCTCAATCTTCGAATTCTATCTCAAAGCCAAAATCTATAAACATGTATATCGAATACTAGCAAAAATCCTCTTAATAAAGAAAACTGAATAAAGTTTTCAATGCATGCAACACTATAAACAGGTAAACTGCCCTGTGAAAAATAGAAAAAGAATCAATTAACTTGAAAACACTAAATCAAAACTTGACATGCAATACCAAAAAATAAAATTAAAAAAATTAATAAATTCAAAAACCTATTAAAAATTACTTAATTCAAGATAAAAACCACTTAACTCTTACAAATAAAATTAAAATAATTTATAAATTTTATAAAACTATTAAAAATCTATTAAAAAAAATTGATTTTATTTAAAAAATCGGGCGAATTGTGAAATTCAGATTTTAGGGGCTAGCCATGCATGGGACCCTGTTTAGTCACCTAATGGGTCTAGCCATACCAGGTCCGGCTAGATCCATGTGGAATCCTATTTGGCAGCCAAGTCAGCAAAAAAGGGTTGTTCTCTCAAGTTCTCCATTCTGGACTTGAATTCTCTGTCAAAATTTACCTTTCTGTAAAATCTAAAAATACCCTTTTGTAGAGCTTGTAGTCAAGATTATGGTCATGTAATTTTTATCATGTTTTGATTTCATATAATATATTATAAGTTGAAAATACTTCAAGTAGGTATTTTAACATTTAAGAACACGCTTGTTCGGAAAATATTAAAAATAACAAATCATGTAAAAAAAACTTAAAAGTTTATATTTAACACTAGAGGAGAGAGTCCTCTTCAAGAATATGTACTTTTTTTTAATGGTGTGGATTTGATAGGGAAAATTGCATGCGAACTAAAAATTGTTGATTTCAGGTAACACCGACTTTGGATAGTTATAACAGACGAAATATATAAGGAAATCCAATCTTTATTTTTTTATGCATTAGCTATACATGTCATCTAAAACATATTATGGAATTAGAGGAAAAAAATATTATTTGCATATAGTTTTTTAATGCGAACTAGACCCTAGATTTTCAGCATATTTCAGCAATAAAAAAAAAATGGACTTCAAAAATTAAAAAACTATGTCAATTTTTGTTCAATTTTTTAAAAAAAAAATTATAAGCATAAACTTCATAAAATTTTACACATTTCATTAGTTTGCATCATCTTCAAATTCTAAACACAAATAGCACTTTTATGTCGTTAAAGTCAAAAAATTTGAATGTTGTCGTCCTTTTCTTTTATAAAAGTGTGACATAGGTTTTTGCTTTTACCCTCTCTCATTTTCTTCTTAGTGTGTAGGGCATATGTCCACTTGGCTGACACTTTCACATATAGTTCTTTAGGTACATATTTTGCAAATTCTATTGGTACCCTTTTAAACTTGATCATCATTTGTATAACTTATTCTTCAACTTTTTATTGATCCCCAGCAGACATATATACATACCGATTCAATTTAGGGTGAGTTATATTTCCTATTTCTTTTATACTATCTACTAACTCATCTACCATTTGACTATTATTTACAATAACTTTAAATTTACTTGTATCCTCTTCTTCATCATCCTCATCAAAGTAATCTTTGGCTCTTATTAATATTCTCATCTTTTAGGTTGCTCGGACGTGACTTGGGCACCTCTCTTTTTCTTTTTATAGGTTTTGGTGGGAGTTGGCCTTCATATTTCTACCACTCCTTTCTTTAGGGGTAGAGAAGTGGCTATTGAGGACCTTGTCCTTTCTCTTGTCACTGCTTCTGTTAGTTTTCTCTTCCCTGTGGCCTTGACTAGTGCAACTTTTATATCCTTATCTGACTCGGTCTCCTCCTCATCATGTTCATTTTTGCCAATTAATAACTATTCCTCAGTTTCTTCTTCAACCAAATTAGCCTCTTATGTCTCTTCTTCTTCTTCTTTTGCTGCTGCTTCATCTCCAAACTATTTTACCAAGGTGTCCAACATCTTGGATTTTCTACTAACTTTAAATCCAACTAGATCTATTTTAATTCTTAGTTTGGCCTCTTCATAGGTACCAAACCTAGTTGCCTTTAGATCTTTGGGCTTGGCCAATAATGCCTATATTGACTTAGAAGCTTGGCCAATATCTAATTCATATCCCATAAGGGGTAACCAAGAAGTCCTTGGTTCAATTAACTTGATCAATATGGTGTTAGTGTCCACTAGGAAGAATATATCATCATTATGATTCTCTACCAGCTGACCTGGTATCCTACTCCTTTGATGTGTTATCTCCTTAAATTTCTCAAAATAAACATCCATAACACTTACAAAATTCTAACCCAAACTTTGAATAAAATCATCGATTTGCATTATGATAGGTCAGTTGATATCCCAGTCAACATTACTGACTGAGGGAAACAAGTTTTGTGCATAGAAAAATATACAAATCAGTAGGGAAACAAAATTACAAGTATTTTTTTTGTTTTTCTTATGGTTCTCATATTTTCTTCCAACTGTTTCAGTAGTAGCTTGGCTAGGTCAAATTGGAAACCTTTCTTCACAATCTTGCAAGCTATATCCACCACTCCACAAGGTACACTATTCGGCCTGGTTGATTGAAATATTTTATAATCGACAGCATATGCTCCGAACCTTATCTCCATATCAACAATTGTATTGACTCTCATACCTTTGCCATCCCATTATGCTCCAGTTAACTTCTCAGTTTCAGTCCTTGGTGCATTCCTAATGGCTTTCACTTTGTCAGTAACAGGGTAACTGGTGACTGCATGTATATTTTCCTTTGTGATTTTTACTGGTTCATCTATCCATAGTTTCCCTTCATGCACTTGGCTTAGAACAACCCTAATTCATTCTGTCTTGAACTCTCTTGGGAAATAAAAGCCATTCATTAGACCTTTCACCTCCAAGTGTGTGTGCTCATCCTTGAGATTTCCATCTATACTTACCTCCTAGAAGGTGGATTGAAGCTCAAAATATCCTATTTCACCAATCTTGCAGTGAATGTAAGCGCGAATATCTTGAACTAATAAAACCCTAGGTGGAATACTTGAAAATGCATCAGTTTGATCAATTTGTGATGCAATCTTGGGGTGTAACTTATATTTTGGTTCATCATAGGTTGCTGACTTAATCAGGGTGACCTTATCACTCTTAGACTTGTATTTCATGACCTTGGATGAGGATGCCATTGTTTCTAAGATTTAGGGCTTCACAAATATACTATAAAATAACTCAGTGGTTGCGGAACTTACTTTTTATCAAGATGAAATTACTTGAGAATCCTTCAAATCTTTTCTCAAATCTCTAGAAATTCTTCATTCAAATCTTCTCAAATCATTCTGGTTATTTGTATTTGTAGACACGAAAAATTGGCAAAGGATTAAATCAATCAAAAGGTGCAATCAAATCATCAAAATAATACGAAAAATCAATAAATGGAACAAAGGCAATTCAAATCAAAGGAAAATTTAATTAAATGATTAAATAAAGCTTGAAAAGGGGAAAAACACTACGAAATTGATTAAATTCAATTAATGACATAGTTGTTGAAAGCAAAAATCAAAATGAACCTCTTACCCTTCATGGCTAAATTTAATTACTTTAATTAATTAATAAATCATAATTTCCCTCAACAAAGGAAAAAGGAGACAAAATGGACACAAATCACTCACTTTTGTTGAAATGGTCCAGCCTTTTGAAACCATTTAAATGTTTGTCCCCCCATTTATGGACAAAGCAAAGCCAATTGACCTTACCCAAGCATAACCATGGTTATCTCACTCTACCCCCTACCCTTGGGAAAATCCTATAAGTAGAAGGCATTTTGAGGCATTATTCATCCACTCCATATCTTTGAATTGCAGCAAAGCTCTTGCAATTTGCATCCATATCACTCACTTATCATTTGTCATTGCTAATTAGCTTCAATTGTTGATCATTTTGTAGATTTCTTATCAAATAGAGCTAGAATTTGATAATTAGATCTAGTTTGCATATCATTCTTAGTTCAATTCTCATAATTAGAGTGTCACTAGTGAGGATTTACAGCTGAGAGCCTCACTTACTACTTCAATTTAGAGAACCATGAGATGTTGATAGATTAATTGTGCATTTGTTAGATTATTTTACTCTAATTCTTGTTGTTCTTAGTTAATCTTGTTATTTCATGAAGGTGTAAATCACTCACACACAAATGGCGCCCACCGTGGGGCCCTAGGCCTCAAATTTATCATAATTTCTACGTTATTTACAAAATTTAGGCTAGAATTGCATGATTTTGCTCACTGTTTGCAGGTTACAGAAAAGAAATCACGCCTGACGGTAAATAAGTCATGCCTAAAGCAAAGAGATGTCACGCGCGGAAATTAAAATGTCACCTGGAGTCTAAATGATCACGCTTTTTAGCCTGCAGAATCATGCTTCTGGCGAAAGAAATCACGCCTGCAGAAATCAAATTCTCGTGTCACGGACAAGCAGCTGATGCCTTTGGTCATTTAGATGTCACCTAGACAGAATTAAAAGCCGTGGCTGAGGAATCATTTTACGCCTGGTGTAAAGGGAGTTTCGTGCCTTGCTCATTTAATTTCTCGCTGAGTATTTTAAATGTCGCTTTGGATTAATGAAATGTCGCTTCTCTGAATCAATTTGTCGCGTCTAGTAAAAAGTTCACGCGTTATTATAATTTGATATCGCACTTGATTATTTTAATCTCACTTGAGCCCCTTATGGTGATGCTCGCGGTTAAAGTAATTACGTCTTTATTAAATTAGATCTCGCGTTTAGCATGGACAATGTCGCCTGATTGAAGATTTATATTGTATCAGAGTAATTACTGTTGTCACGTGTATTAAATATTTCACGCTTTGCTAAAATTTGATATCGCACTTGCCTATTTTAATCTCGCTTGAGCCCCTTTTGGTGACGCTCGCGGTTAAAGTAGTCACGTCTTTGTTAAATTTTATCTCGCCTGTAGTCTGGATGATGTCGCCTGGCTGTATTTTCTCTATTTTGTCAAAAATGTTAAAATGATGACTGTATTCTAACTTCACAGTCATTTTTTTTGTCTCAGGAGCATGGTCTATCATAAGAAATGCAAAAACCAGAAAGAAGGCATAACTTAGAGGAGAAATTGATCTCTAAAAGGATAAGGAAAGAAAATCGGGTACATTCTACCTTTGTTCTCAACAATGATTTAGAGAAAGAAGTAGAATTATATGCTAAATACATTGCTGTTGTAGATGCTTACAAATGAAAATATGTCTCATTAAATTGGGAGTTTAGTCCTTAAGTTTGTAAGAATTTTGCAAATATTTTGGTAAAAAGAATCAAGAGCATAATCAATTTGATCATTTTAAGCTTTTTGATTTTGGTTTCCCCTCACTTTGTTTGTATTGTGCTGACTAACTTGTTGGTGGAGGGAACGTTTTGCTAAGGTAAGAGAAGGATTTGGAGAGAAAATGAAAAATCTACTACTTAAAAATGCGCCTAGCCTTTGCTAGCATCGTTTGAGGTATTTCTCTCATCAAGGTTGCACATTCCCTTAGCTTGTGGCATTTCAAATTTCAAAACATAGTTTAATCATAAAAGGAAAAAATAAACACTTCAATTCTAAGAACCCCTTTGTCACGGGGTTGAAAAAGAACCAAATTGATTGTGAGTGTTTGGGATAAGGGAAAAGCAATAGGGATATGCTCTTCACTCTTTGAGTGAATCAAATTCCCAAACTTGCTCTACCAAATCGACTTTTTATGCTTTCAAATGAACATGTTTAAAACTTAGTGGGCTCGCCTCCCGAGATTGCCTTAAAAGGGCCGGTGAGAGGGACAGCCCAAAGTGGGATACACTTGCTTTTTCCACGAGAATCTGACCCACTATAAAATGAAACGCGGGTATCCTTAATGGGGTACACGACAAAAAAGATTTTAGCTCTTTCGAACTTCCTCTAGTAGTCCTAACGGATTGCGCAAAATTGTGCTTTTGTGTGTGTGGGAAGCCCCTTAACATATTTGGGGGATGAAAAGATAAGATCTATTTTGAACGGAAAACTTACTACATAACGGTAACATAGCAAAACTACCTATTAGAGCCATGTTTACGAACCAATTATGTGCTAGGTAGATTGTGTGGAAGCTATTCTTGTGTTTAAACCTATGAAAACGTTCAAAAATATACACATTAGAGCATTCTAGGGATATGGTACCCAATTGATGTGTGTGTTGAGATTGTTTTTATTTTCAAACAAGATATTCCAAAGTTATTGATCAAAACACCATTAAAATTTTAAACCATTTAAAATTGATCAAAAACTTTTACCTTATTCCAAAAAAATAGCTTATCAAGAGAAGAAAGTCAACATACCCTTAAAGTTTGTTCATGCCTATTATTACAAGGTCACTCTCTATAAGGAAAGCATTACAAACAGATGGGACCTACAATGGAGAAGAGCTCCCATTTCCAAAGAACACTTTCATTACTTCACGAGTGACTGAAAAACCCGCTAAGGCAAAGGACATTAACAAGATGTTTAGCGGTACCCTAGGAAATATCGATCCCAACAACCAAGGGAACAACATGAATGGGGGTATAGATCCTAACAACAATCAAGGGAACAACATGAATGGGGGTATGGATCTTAACAACAATCAAGGAAATTCTAATAATGGAGGAAGAGATCCTAATTCTCAAGAGGCAAATTCACAAGGCAACAACGTATTTCCTCCTCATAATACAAACTTACCCCCAACTGCAGAAGAAGCCACGGTTGAAAGAGCATTAGAGGCAAGACAATGTCCTTATTTCATAGAACTAATGAAAAAGACCATGCTTATGGATAAAGAAAAACACTTCATGGACTTAATACAAACGGGGGTAAAGCTACCTAAAGATTTTGACATAGAGCAATTAAAGCCCAAGCAAATAGAAGACCCTATGGAAGCAATAAGGGAACAATTCAAGGCATTACAAATGGAAATTGACAGTTTGAAACAAAACGGGGCTCCTAAGCCTTTCTCTATTGAAACATTATGTCCTTTTCCATTCGATAAGAGTTTGGTCATGGTGCCTTTTCCCATTAATGTAGCATTTCCTAAATATGAGAGGTATGAAGGAACATCTGACCCACATGATCATCTTCAGGGGTTTTGTGCATTGAGTCTTGAATTCATGCATGAATCAACCTATTTAATGAGACTATTCCCAAGAAGCTTGGGAGGAACGGCCATGGATTGGTTTTCAAAACTACCATCCGGCATAAAATCCTTTGAAGAGTTAGCTTCTAAATTCGTGACTCATTACTCTTATAACATCAAACATGAGGTCACAATGATAACATTATGTAACATGAAGCAACAAGATGGAGAAGCCTTCCTCACATTCTTGCAAAGATGGAGGACTGCATTTGCTAGATATCCAAGAAGTGTACCGGAGAAAGAAAAAATGGATATCTTTATTAACGGTTTAAGAAGCGAACTGAATTATAGACTAAGGATGCAATGTCCTAAAACCTTCCAAGATTTGATTGATAACGGAATTACAACGGAAGAAGTGTTGATTAAGAGTGGAGAGTTGAAATTGTACAAGGAAAATAAGAATAACTCTAACTCCAACAACAACAATACCAACAATAACAACAATCCAAATAAAAGTTGGTACAACAACAATAGCCATTATGCTGCAAAGAATAATGACAAAGGCATTGTTAATGATGGTGTAGTGGAATCCAACAACTTGAAGGTGATTCCATTTGCCCTTACAAAGACACCAAATCAAGTGAATAATACTAATCCAGCATATAATGCACCTTCCAACAACAACAACAATGCCAACAAGAATAATCAAGGAAACGAGGATCAAAACAGCAAGTATGATAAGTATTTGAAGCCCACTCCTGCAAGACACTTTACACCCTTGGGAGAATCACTTGAAACTGCATTAAAGGCTCTCATAGCTAACAATGTTATTACATTACCCGCTATTAAGCCTTATGAACCAGACCACAAGCTGGGTTGGTGGGATGCTAAGCATCATTGTGAATATCATAGAATTCGGGGGCACACTACAAATGAATGTCTACAATTAAAGAATGTGGTGCAAGACTTGATAGATAATAATATAATCACTATTGATGGACCCCAAAATAATGAAGATCATACGGCCTTCAAACAACCTTTTTACAAACATGATAAAGGTGAGTCATCAAATGGCAAGAAACAAAGAGCCAATAATCTCAACTTTGCGCCATCATATGATCATATTGTTAATGCTATCATCATTAATGAACAGCCTCAAAAGGAAGCAACAAATGTCATTACAAGAGGGCAGAATTCTAGAATGACTTTACAAGGGATAGTCCCTCAAAACACCAATATCCCACCATCCAACATTGTGGTCAAACAACCTCCGATAGCAGCAAGGCCTTATAGTTTGGTGGACCAATTGCAATGTACTCCAGCACAAATCTCAATCTTAGAGTTATTGAAGTTGTCACCAAATCATAAAGAGATTTTGGAAAAAGCTTTGGAAGAGACACATGTTTCTACTACCTTAGGGGAAGAAAAATTTCAAAATATGGTAGGACATCTTGTGGCTCCTCATTGTCTTTCATTTTCTGATCAAGATGACATGTCTATAACTCATCCTCAAAATTTGCCATTACATATAGAGGTTTTGATCGAAAGGCATAGAGTCAAAAGAGCCCTTATTGATGGAGGGGCTGGCCTTAACATATGCACATTGAGTCTTGTAAAATCCTTAGGTCTATCTGAGTCTTGCATTGACCCTACAAAGAAAATCACCATAAAAGCTTATGATGAAGCTGAAAGAGCTTCTAAAGGCATTATTGTGTTGCCCATCCAAGTGGGACCAGTCAAGAAGGAAACCAAATGTCAAGTGTTGGACATGAAATTAACCTATAACATCTTATTGGGAAGACCATGGATTCATGAGATGCAAGCTATCCCATCCACATACCACCAATGCATCAAGTTCCCATACATGGGTGAAGAAATCACAGTTGGAGGAGACTCAAATCCATTTCAATATTGTAATGCACTCAAACCCTTGCATGAATTATACATTCCACATAATCGTGAAGGAGTTGTTCCAAGAATCACCAATGAAGATGCACAAAATCCTCTTCAAGCTAGCTCAACTACATCAACTAAGGGCAAGGAAAAAGTGAGCTACGAGGGTCCAAATGTGATGGAAAGTCCATATGTGGCACCTAAATTGGAGACAGTGATCTACAAACCTACTAAAGAGGAAAAAGAACAAGCTAAAGCAGCTCATTATCAATACATGAGTGAGATGATGAACAAATTTGACAAACAATGCAAGATTAGTTCAAAAGGGGTAGGAGAATATTCAGTTTCTCTATTTGACATGCCCATGTCTCCTAAATCACATGGAAAACCCTCAAAAGAACATCTTCCACATAAGTATAATTCTTATTTTGTGAGGGAAGATAGCAAAGCAACATGGGATAAGGAAGAGGATGATGTCCTTCAATGGCTTTATCATGATGAGGATGGTACCTTAGACACTCCCATGGAAAGAATTCAACATGTCAATATACAAACAGAACAATATGGGAAAGGATTTGATATTATGCAAAAGATGGGATACAAAGGAAGAGGACCCCTAGGCCAAAGAAATAGAGGATTATTAGAACCTATTGAACCTATTTGGAGGGCAAGTCATGAAAAATCCAGAGTAGGTTTTCAATATAAGGGAGAAAGTTCAAGTCCAATGCATGATTTTCATCCTCAAATAAATGCATTAGAATCCGAAGGAGATAGTGATGACTCTAGGGATTATGAATGGGATACTTTATCAGATGAGTCATGTCAAGATAAAGAAGTCATTGCTATACATACTTATGCAAAAATCCCAAAACAAGATGCTCCAACTAATGAAGAATCTCCTATTCAAAGGCCTAATATAGAACAAGCATCTAGTAGTGGAGCATGGATAGAAACATTTTGGACACCTTCAGAGGAGGGAAATTCAAACGCTAGTTTTAACCCGCTTGTGGCTTTTCCCACATTGTTTCCCGTAGAGGTCGACGAGGATTCAAGCGAAGGGGACTTTGACCCTGCTTCCATGGATCATCTTGAGGAAGCGCACATCATAGATCTAAATGATACAATGTATGAACCCTCAAACGAAGTCATGTCCATAAATCCTATTGATGATACCTTACTCAATAACTCCTTAATTTTGATACATCTAGACCTCATTGATTGGGATCAAACTGAACCACATGACTTACTTTACTTCCCAAATGACCAAGCAACAAACCAATACCTCAATGCGGTTGAACCCTCTTTCACCAATGAACTCAATACGGACATGATGACAATAGCAAGGGTCCAATCTCTTAGTCAAAAAAAGAAAAAAATGAAAAAAAATAAAAAAATGAGAAGTTCTATTGGTGAAAACCCAACTGTGGCACCATTAGAAGAGAGATTGGACACTTTTCTTGAACATGAAGAAGAATGGTCATCCATTCTTATAGAACCAACAGAAAAAGTTAACATTGGTACAGAACTAGAGCCAAAGGTTGTACACTTGGCTGCATCACTTACATCTCTTGAAAGAGAGGACTTTATCAAATTCTTCCAAGAGCAACAAGTAAATTTTGCATGGTCATATGCCGATATGCTTGGACTGGATCCTGATTTCATAATGCATCATCTGAATGTTAAACCCGGAGTTAAACCTGTGAAGCAAAAACTAAGGAAAATGCACCCACATGTGGCTCTCCTAGTCAAGGCAGAATTGGAAAAATTGTTAAAGGTGGGATTCATAAGAACAATAGCATATGCTGATTGGATATCTAACATTGTGCCGGTTACTAAGCATGATAAATCTATCCGTGTGTGTACGGATTTCAGAGATTTAAACCTTGCATGTCCCAAAGATGACTTCCCATTGCCAAGCATTGATACCATAGTGGATTTGACAGCAGGTCACGCAATGTACTCATTAATGGATGGATTTAGTGGCTACAACCAAATCAAGATTTCTCCTGAAGACCAAGAAAAGACAACATTTACTTGCCCTTGGGGTACTTTTTGTTGGAATGTCATGCCCTTCGGTTAAAAAAATGCTGGAGCTACATATCAAAGGGCCATGACAACTATTTTCCACGACATGATGCACACTTTCTTAGAAGATTATGTGGATGACATTCTAGCAAAATCCCACAATAGAGAAGAGCATTTACAAATCCTAAGAAAAATATTCATTCGGTTAGAACAATTCAAAGTTAGATTAAACCCAAAGAAGTGTGCCTTTGGTGTCCAATCTGGCAAGTTATTGGGTTATATAGTGTCAGCAAAAGGCATTGAAGTTGATCCTAAAAAAGTACAAGCCATTCTAGAAATGGAGATTCCAAGAAATATTAGCCAAATGAGGTCACTACAAGGAAAGATTCAATCAATAAGGAGATTTATCTCTCAATTAGCAGAAAAGTGTCACTCCTTCACCAGATTGTTACACAAAGACACTACATTTATGTGGGATGAAGAATGTGATAAGGCCTTTGCTACTTTGAAGACTTATTTGATAAACCCACCTATTCTTATGTCACCTATCAAGGGTAAAGAACTGTTGTTATACATATCAGCCACAGAAAGGTCTCTAGGCATATTGTTGGCACAAGAAGATGAGCAAGGAAAAGAAAGGGCAATCTACTATCTTAGTAGAACCTTAATAAAATATGAACTCAATTATTCATTCATGGAAAGAGCATGTCTAGCAGTGGTTTTTGCATCTCAAAAACTAAGACATTATATGTTGATGCATAAGATCAAATTAATTGCCAAGATTGATCCTCTCAAATACTTGCTAAGTAAAATTGCCTTAACAGGTAGAATAGAAAAATGGGTCATGATCCTAAGTGAATTTGACATTGAATATGTTGATAGAAGAGCAATTAAAGGATAAGTGATAGCAGATCACTTAGCAGATAACCCAATGGAGTCTACACAAACCATGCAAATTGAATTTCCAGATGCAGAAATTGTCAACATAGAAGCAAAGACATGGAAATTATATTTTGATGGATCTTACACACAAGGAGGTTCTGGAGCAGGTATATTATTGGTTACCCCTCAAGGGTACACCATTCCAAAGTCCTATAAACTCTTATTTCCATGCACCAATAACATAGCGGAATATGAGGCATTAGTCATTGGCATCAAAATGGCTTTGGAATGGAATATTGCAGAATTACAAGTGTATGGAGATTCCCAACTCATAATCAATCAGGTTAATAATGAATACAATACCAAAGATATAACATTGATGAAATATAAAACCTTGATTGATGGATGGAAGAAGTACTTTGCTTTGATCACATTTGAACAGATTCCAAGAGAAAATAATAGAGCAACAGATGCCATGGCTACCTTGGCTTCATTGTTACAAAAACCAGATCAAAATGAGAAGTATGAGTTCTTGGTGGAAGAGTTGGTAAAACCGGCATTTAACCTTTCTGACACCCAAATTGTTGCTCTTTTACATGGACATGACTCTCCTTGGTATGGACCCATCTATACTTACCTTAAAGACCAAGTACTCCCCATAGACCAAACTCGTGCCCAAAAACGTAACTTCATACACCAAGCCGCCCGTTACCTAATCCTTTCAGACACATTGTATCGTAAGGGTCTTGATGGGATGTTACTTAGATGTCTAGAGGAAGAAGAGTCTAAGTTAGCTTTACGTGAGGTCCACGAAGGCATTTGCGGGTCACACTCAAGCGGTCTTAATCTAGCTAAGAAAATCCTTCGTTTAGGGTACTTTTGGACAACATTAGAAAAGGATGCTTGTCAATTTGTGAAGACATGCAACAAATGTCAATATCATGGTAATATGATACATGCACCGGCTCAAGAATTACACCCATTCATTACACCATGGCCTTTTTATCAATGGGGTTTTGACTTGATTGGAATCATACATCCTCCATCTTCAAACGGACACAAGTATATCATTACAGCAATAGAATACTTCACCAAATGGGTGGAAGCAGTTCCATTAACAACAGCAACCAGTAAACAAATTTCAATGTTCATTTTGAACCACATAATTTGTCGCTATGGTATTCCACATGCCATTATCACGGATAATGGGAAAAAATTCAAAAATCAGGATATTGATGAACTTTGCATGACATTTCACATTACACATCATTTGTCATCCATTTATTATCCACAAGGCAATGGACAAGCTGAAGCAACGAACAAAAATATCCTTAAAATATTAAAAAGATCAGTTAACAAATCAGGAAGAGATTGGCACATGCAAATAAATCCCGCACTATGGGCTTACAGAACTAGTATCAGAACACCTATAGGAGCCACTCCATTCTCTTTAGTCTATGGAACCGAAGCAGTTCTACCATTAGAAGTTGAAATTCCATCTCTACGGGTTTCATTAAGAGGATTGATCACTGATGAGGATTATAGGATTGCCAGACTACAACAATTGGAATTGTTAGAGGAACACCAGACTCAAGCTTATGAGCATTTAAGAGTTTATCAAAACAGGATTGCACGCAATTACAACAAACACATCAAACCAAGAACTTTTCAAGTAGGAGACTTGGTACTAAGAGAAAATCCCAAAAATCAAGCTGAAAGGGAAAAGAAAGGAAAGTGGGAAGCTAATTGGATAGGCCCATTTGTGATAGTGTCATCCTTTGGAACTGGAACATATAAGTTATCAGATTGTAATGGTGAAGAATTACAAGAACCCATAAATAGCATTCATTTGAAGAGATTCTACACCTAAAGCAGATGAAAGAGTATAAAGAGTATCAGATGAGAGAGCATCATAATTATTGTACATAATTGAAAAGGGATCTTGAAAATACCAAAAACATTTGAAAATGGAAAATCCAAAAACATTGGAAAAGAAGAAAGATAAAAAACAATAGAAAATTGAGCATGAAGAAAGCAAAAACATTTGAAAAACTATCTCTTGGTGAAAACCTAGCAAATAGGCACCAAGGTGATAAAGAAAAATACAAAAAAATACAAAAAAAAAAAAAATACAAAAAAAAAAAAAAAAAAAAATACAAAAAAAAATGAAAAAGAGAAAAAGTGCCTTGGTGAAAACCTAGCAAATAGGCGCCTCGGTAGCAAAAAAAAGAGAGCACCCAAAGGTGAAAACTTGGCAACAAGAACTTTTGGTTCCCTTAAGTCATTTCTTTCCTAGTCACATGTGTACATAATGCATCTCATCATCTCCTTTGTCTAAACCTTCATTGCATCCGTCATTTGTACATAGTCATAATAACATTTTGTAGCATCATCCTTTGCATTGCCCAAAGTTGTCAAAACTGATACATCATATACTTGGGGGCAGCATAAACGGATTGGAAAGTGGGTACCTCAAAAAGGATTCAAATGAGCAACATTCAGTCACAAGTAGAAAGGGGATCAACATTTTCAAAAGAGAGATCAGATTTTTGTAAACCTTTGATTGATATCATTGTTTACTAACCAAGAAGTTGACTACCACAACAAAATCCTTGAGCCTAAATTGACTTATTATTCAGGATTAAAAATCAAACATCATTCCATGATCAAACACTTGGAAATATTTTTTTTGAAGATCAGAAAACAATGCAAAACACTTAGATAGATTCTTTTGAAAAGTTGTTTAAAAATCTATTTACTTACATTAATTCAATTTGTATCAAGTCTTTTTAGCTAATCAATGATGTTTCGACTAGATTGGCAATGATGGAGACATGATATTTTTCTTGACTATGAAGTGACTGTTTGGAGGAAGATTCATTGCCTTATGAGAATTCATCTAAAGACATGGTCATCAAAGAACCATCGAGGATTATCCTATAAAACAATGAGTTACCCTTTGTTTGTTTACACAACCGGATACCTTGGATATTTAGATTCTTCATATCTAAATGACAAAATCCACTTGCAACATAGAATCTGACAAAATCGGTATTCGTACTCTCATGATTGTTTGTAATCAGTGATAGTCGTATCGATGAGACCGATGGGAAAGAAAAACGGAGGTTACCATATGAGCAAAAAAAAAAAGCGATATTCATATCATCATGTCAGTGGTCAGTGGTGATTGTATTGACTTTCTGGTCCCAAGTGCTCAATGATGAAAATATATCCTCAAGGCATTTATTTGCTAAAAGCTAGTGACACTTAGCTGCATTCATAAAAGGTTAAATGCATTCTCATGTTAGATTAATTGCACATGCATTTTTTCCCAAGGGTTTCATTTCGCATCAAAAAGGGGGTACATAACATCATCAACAGGGTTAAATCAGCAAGGACAACATCACTTCAATATCATCTTTTCTACAATAAAAACCTGAGATTATACTTTTTGCATTCATTCCATATCATTAATCATTACATAGATATATTATCAAGGAAAAGAAGGAAATAATCATTTACATGTGCATACATACAGATTGCATACATGATAAATAACATATCAAAAAGCTTGCATCCATACATGAGAAAGAAATGCATCCATCTATCTATATCATACATAAGATACGTTGCATCCATAGACACATCCATCCAAAAACAAATGCATTAGATAAACACATATAGCAGCATCTAAAGGTAATCTCATATATCATCAAGTAAAAGCAGGAAAGATCATAAATGTCCTCATATCATACGTCTACTCACAACTCAATGCATCAAGTATAACAATGATATCACAAAATCAACTCTATAATCGCCCATCAACAGGGGCATCAATGTCAAATAAGTATCAAAGTACAACTGGAAAGGTGACACCAAGGTCACAAGACTATGGTACAACATCAAGTATCTCAGCATCAGTACACAAATGATCAATAAGAGCACTCATAGCTCAACTCTCGTCACCACTGGGAGGAGGTCCTGGAGGAGGCTGTGGAGGAGGCTGTGATGGAGGCTACTGAGGCGGCTGAGGAGGCATCTGACCAACCATAGCAACAAGGAGAGGAACCAATGGAGCCAAACCTGATACTAACTGCTGAATCATAGAAGACATCTGTGATACCTCTGTCCGTAATGCTCCCACATCTGCTCGTAGCTGGGTAGTACTAGAACTCTCCCCAACCTCATAGGTACTCTGAGGATCACCTATATCTATAGGAGCTTTTCCCCGATCACAGGAAAAAGCTGCTGGCATTTACTGTGCACCTGTATCCTGACCATCCACAGTAGCCTGCTGTAATCCTGCTCCCGTATCTTGTCCTGCAACTGGATCCTACCTAGCAGCCCTCACATGATCCTGACGATCTATCCTCTGTCTCTGTGCTACTGCAAGATGAGAAGGAGGAGGAGGTGGTGCCTGTATCTGTACATCTCTCGCTCATCCTCTGAGTCTAATCACTGCCCTACCTCATGGTCTACCTCTGCGTCTCCTCCCACCATCGACATCATCACCATCATCATCTCGCCCAGGCACTGGCTCTGCAGGGTCTGTAAATTGAGGCATAGGATGCTCCATCAACCAAGCTAGATACTCCTGAGTAACTCTAGCATCTCTAATGTGTAACCTCATATCCCAATCCATATAACCCAGCAGTGATATCTGCTTAATAGCGTCATCGTATGAAGGCATGTGACCCCAAGTAGCCCGCTTTGCACTAGAACGAGCATATACTACAGATCCCTGAGGCATAGGCTGAATCTGCCCAAATTGTCATAGCACTCTACCTGCCAAGAATCTCTCAAGAATAGAGTCGATCTTGCCAATCATCCATCGAGGAGAAAACATATACGGTAACTCCAAGCTATCCTCTCTCCAATCCTCGACCTCGACATATGGTCTCCAATAGACCTCATCCATGTCATCAATCTGACACCGCCAATACTCCAAATGACCCAAGTGATGCTGTGTCACCATACTAGTATACTGCCATGCAAAAGGATATCCCAAAGGTCGATCTCGATCTGATATAGGATGACTGACTGGTAAGTGCTCCCATATCCACAGCTGTAAAATATGAATCCCAGCAGATAACGAAGCTGATCTCCTATAAACCACCTCATGAAGATCGTGATAAAGCTGTGCCAGCACACAAGATCCCTAGTTAAAGCATCGAGGCTGATGTAGCACATCCTCGATAATCCTGCCCCATCCCACTGAAAATCCACGACCTCGCCAATCAGGTAATAATACACCACCAATGACAGCACCCAATAACGCTGGTAAAATAGGAAATGAGGCAAACTGAGGCCATAAGATACAATCATCACCTATAGATGGATATTCGAATACTCGTCGACAATACATCCCATCATAGACTGCATCATAATATGCTATCTCTCCATGAGTCGAGATCCGTAGCAATCTATAAACATCCTCAGGTGTAATCGTCATCTCGCCCTGTGGTAGCCAAAACGTGTTTGTCTTAGAGTGCCAACGCTCTGCGACAGCGGTAATCAAACCTCGGTTCATCTGGAACCGAGGAAGCTCTAATACACATAGTAAACCACAGCGCCTAATCACTCACCTCTCGGCATCAGTCAACTGCTCCCTAAGCTCCATCACCCAGTGTGGTACAGTCTGGAGGTACAGAATAGGGACATCCTCCTGTTTAATCAAAACAATGGAATCACATGAGTAACTTACTATCAGGAAATCAAACAATCAATCATAGTCATCAATTTAAATATACCTATCAGACCTATCAATCCTAACTCTAAGCATTGAGGAAGGATGATCTTAGTTTTATGTCTCTAAGCATTTGAGCATAAAATGAATGACCGATTAGATTCATGACCTATCATTCGTGATGAAGATTGATTTACCTTATTCTTCGATATTATAGTTACCTATGTCCTAATTCATTGTTGAAATCAAACAAGGGGAACACCCTAACTAAACATTCGATTGAATTCATTGATGTGATCGATATCAATCAAGTTGACGCAATCAAGCAATCAGACGTCCTAGAAAAGTCTCAAATAACATAAATTTTTTTTTTACTTACGTGACTTTTCTTTCTGGCGTCATTTCTTTTACCAGAGGTGACATCTATTTCTCCATATGCGTGATTTTAATCATCCGCGTGACTTAATTTCATGGAAGCGGTATAAGATTTTTCGCAGGCGACATTTTATTATTCAAGATTGTCACGCGATACACAATTAAAATGCTTAAAACCCTAAGCGATATTAAATTATCCGGAGGCGATAAAGGATTTTCTAAATGCGTGAGCAAACCTAAGGAAGGTGATATTAAATTTACCAAAGGTGACATTTTAAATTTTCAGGCGAAATTAAAAAGCACGGAGGCGACATTTCTTTTCACAAACGCAGAATCAAAATTTTAAAATGCATTAAATGAGGTCATAAATGCAACTTTCAAAACATGAGGAAAATTTGAATGACATATCGGAGGACCATTGGTCGCTCTTCGACTGAACCGGCGCACTCTCTCAAACCGATGCTCGCGATGTGGGACCACCATCGTGTAAAAAAGGCTAAAATCAGAGCTCAAATCTCAAGAGGGAACGGTGCAAATGAATAGTGAAATGAGGGGTTTTACCCTATTTAAGGTGAAATTGGTCCTAATAAACACTTAAAAATGCACTTTGGACCTATTATATGACATTTTTATTAGCCGGGGCATGAATCAAACTTGATTGTTTCTTTCAAACGGTATCAGAAATCAAAACATATTCCAACTACTCAAAATCATTCAAATCAAGGGATTAATATGTTTTATTTCTGAGGGGGCATCAGAGTATCAAATGGGCATCACATCAAAAACATTTATTAGTGGGGCATATCATATCAGTATCAGATCAGTTTACCATATCATATCAAATCTATCAACATATCAGCAATCAATCAACCCAGGACCTTTATCAATCAACCCAGGACCTTTATCAATTAACCCAGGACCTTTATCAGTGAACCTAGGACCTATCATCAAACCAGGACTCATATCAGAGGCATCAGAATCATATCAGCACCATCATCAGAGGCACATCATCATCATCAGGAAGTACATCAATCAGAATGATCAGAGGAATCAAGGAATCACAGAACCAGAACAGAATCAGATCATCATACTAAGGGAATCTTTGAATCGGTGTTCTTCGCACATCGATCCAAAGAGGGGCATTTGTAGACACAGAAAATTGGCAAAGGATTAAATCAATCAAAAGGTGCAATCAAATCATCAAAATAATACGAAAAATCAATAAATGGAACAAAGGCAATTCAAATCAAAGGAAAATTCAATTAAATGATTAAATAAAGCTTGAAAAGGGGAAAAACACTACGAAATTGATTAAATTCAATTAATGACATAGTTGTTGAAAGCAAAAATCAAAATGAACCTCTTACCCTTCATGGCTAAATTTAATTACTTTAATTAATTAATAAATCATAATTTCCCTCAACAAAGGAAAAAGGAGACAAAATGGACACAAATCACTCACTTTTGTTGAAATGGTCCAGCCTTTTGAAACCATTTAAATGTTTGTCCCCCCATTTATGGACAAAGCAAAGCCAATTGACCTTACCCAAGCATAACCATGGTTATCTCACTCTACCCCCTACCCTTGGGAAAATCCTATAAGTAGAAGGCATTTTGAGGCATTATTCATCCACTCCATATCTTTGAATTGCAGCAAAGCTCTTGCAATTTGCATCCATATCACTCACTTATCATTTTTCATTGCTAATTAGCTTCAATTGTTGATCATTTTGTAGATTTCTTATCAAATAGAGCTAGAATTTGATAATTAGATCTAGTTTGCATATCATTCTTAGTTCAATTCTCATAATTAGAGTGTCACTAGTGAGGATTTGCAGCTGAGAGCCTCACTTACTACTTCAATTTAGAGAACCATGAGATGTTGATAGATTAATTGTGCATTTGTTAGATTATTTTGCTCTAATTCTTGTTGTTCTTAGTTAATCTTGTTATTTCATGAAGGTGTAAATCACTCACACACAGTATTCATTGTGTAAAAAATGACTAAGTCCATCGTGTATAAATTATACTAGAAATTTCATTTCCCACTCAAACTTTTGCATTTAATGCTTTACCTACCATAGCTCGACAGATGTAGTTGTGCTCAGTTTACACTTTAAAAGACTTTTAGCTCGGTTAACACTTAGATATTACTCGGTTGATACCACAATTCAGTTAACCATGCCAGTATTTACCGATTGTCAAACATTTACTTGGTCATGCTTTTACCAACTATACATAGTTTAAGCTCTAAACATGTAATCCCATAGTGCATCTTATTTCATGCTAATTTGGCGTGTATTTACTATATATAAGAAACTATTTGTAAAATATAACCAATTTGAAATTCACTTCCATCCATACCTTTTGTGATCAGGTGGAGATGGTGATATCACCTAATCCAATAGATGAGGTGTCACCTACTATAGTGCTTGATCCAACATTGTCATTTGATGCTTCTCTCCACATTTAATTTCTTATCCTCATGATTTATTCAAATGTATTTCCATTTGTATCTTTTTGTAACTTTGGTACTCGGTCTTTGCAATCCTTGCTTAGGTGACCGACCTTGTGACAATACAAACGTGTCATTCCAGTACTTTTCCAATTTCAAGATTTTCCTCTCTAGTTCTTTCTCATGCAGTTTGTTTCAACATGTCCATACCTGCACATGTTGTGCAATTGACCCATGTGTTGTAATCCCAAGTATATGCATTACCTTTCCTTCTTGATTGATATGATTTTCTATGTTCCTTCGGTATCCAAAATTGCTTCATTTTTATCCCGCATTCTTGTGATATGTGTCCATGCATGTTGCAAGTGCGATAATGTTTCTCCATGTAAGGTTTCTTGGGTGTCCTATTCAACTTTGATCTGCACTCATGTGCCTGATGTCCATACTTGTTATAGTTATAGCAATAACCATTGAATTTAGGAATGGATTTAGGAACAACATTTTCTTTACTCCTACATACATTTGATGTGTGGCCTGATTTTCCACAGTGATAACATGATAGCTTCTTTGGCCTTGGATTAGTGTAGGCATTCTTCTATTTAGATTGTATTGATGACTCTCCTTTCTCGGTGTAGCCTAACCCAATTTTTCTATCAAGTCTTTTCTAACTAATATGAAATTCATCCATTATTTTAGTACTTTCTTCAGCCTTCTTGATCATCTAATTATGTTGTTGTTGCATTTTTACCTCATTATTCCGTCTTTCATTTTCCTCTCTTAATTCACTGATGTCTTCTAGTTTCCTTGTAAGCTCACTATTTACTTGGTTGAGTTCCTAACTTATGACAACCATCTGATTAGATATTTCAAAGTGATGTTTAGTGAGTCTCAATATCTTAGTTTCCTTCTCTTGCAACTTGTCAGTCATTTGCCTCCTATCTTCAATAGCCAAGTTTCTTTCTTGTTCTTCTTGCCTTGCATTGTTCATGACATTAATCATCCTAACCATTTGTGTCTCTTGATCGATCTGCAGAGCTTTCACTTGTTCAATAAGATGTAGATTCTTTTAAGATAAATCTAATATGGTTCCTTCAGATGCATCATATATGCTGCCAGATCTAGATCTAGGTTCCTCAAATGGATCATCTATGTCTTCTTCATGATAATCAGTCTCCCTATACCTAATTTCCATATCCTTCCTCTTGATCAGTAACTTCTTCACTTCTTCTTTAGCTTCTTTGAATTTTTCAAAAAATATTTGCATCTGTATCCTTTGATTCTCAATACTCTTATCCAACTTGTAACTTTCCATCCTTGGATCTTTCCTCTTCATTGATTAAACTTCCTTAACAAGTGAACAAGCTTTGATACCAATTGTTGGAATTATGGAAAGATAAGTACTGAGAGGGGAGGGGTGAATCAATAACATCAAAACTTTTTAGTAGTAGAAAGCATTTAACTGACTAGATCCATACATTCAAATGTAACTAAAAATGTAATTTGAATGTAATTTAAACAATAAACTATTCATGAAAATTCATACTCAACAAAGATATTTTGGTATCACAGAAACCCTTGTAAGAAGGTAAAAACTACACTGGGGATGACACTAACAAATCCTCACTACTACAGTAACAAAGTATGTTAATTAAGGCTACAATTTTTTATCACTTCTAATGATCTTACCTTGTTAGGAGTAACAATTAGATTGACTAGATTTGTGTGGTTAGAGGATTTTAACACAATGCATGTGTGTACTTAGTTAAGAGATTTAAACTAGAACTGTTAAGTCCACTATGTAAAGAGATTTTATATCTGCTACAATCGTTAAAAGGTAATAGTAAAAGTATCTACAATTAGCAACTTAATCTTGTCTAATTCAGATCTGTAATATATCAAATAGATATCACCTTCTAATGATGTATGTGTCCTTCTGTTATGGTCGGTAGCCTTTTGTATGTTCTAAAAAATTGAATGCTTCTTTCAAACCTTCTATCAAAAACCCTTTCTCTGATCTCCTGATGTCCTTAGTGCAGCTATTGCTTCATGATACATGTTCATAATGACATCTTTACAACTTTTATTGCAAAATGACTTGACCTAGTTAGGGTTTAATAGAAAACCTAAGATCAACGATATAACAAAATAAACTAGCTCGATCTAACTTTACATAGGAATCATCAATAATTTAATGATGACATCCAAATTTAATTTTGTGTCAGTCTTGGTAAATTATTCACCTAATTGGTGTGAACCGTTTGCATAGATGTTTGTGCCATTTCATATTACTATGTCATTTCCTATTTTACTCAATAATCAGTGCATTCTTCATTCAATAATTTACTAGTGCTCGGTTCATATGAATGCTTAGTGATCAGTATGCTCGGTACTTGGTAATTATTTTTCATTCGATGAGTGTACTCGGTCAAACCCTTCTTTGGTTAACTTAAAGATATGCCTTGTGTCTTATTCACTGTGTAGGCTTTATGTGGTTGACCGACTATCCTATTTATCTTCTTTATCGACTGAATAATTGATTGATACTAATGACGATCTATTAATGCTCAAAATAGGAGTAACAGTCATATTGGCTCTAATTAGGTCATTTTAAGTCTAATCGGGTCTAATTAGGCATCAAACTGTAACTAATTGGTCTTAATAGGTCTAATTACATCTAATTAGGTAGATCAAAGTGTAACTAATTAGTCCTAATAGGTCTGATTGGGTCTAACTAACTCCTAATAGATCATATTGGTCTAATTAGGTCCTAATAGGTCATATTTCCTCTAATTAGGTCTAGTTAGGTCATAATATATGTCTAATTATGCTTAAGGAGTCCTATTGTTCATATGTTGTCTAATTGGTCCAGAATTAGGTCTAATTAGGTCCTAATAGGTCTAATAAGGTCCTAATAAGTCATCTTAGGTCTAATTGGGTTTAATTAGGTCTAGATAGGTCATTTTGGGATCTAGTTAGGTCTAATACAATCTAATTAGACATCAAACTATAACTAATTGGTTCTAATAGGTCTAATTGGGTCTAATTAGGTCCTAATAGGTCATATTGGTCTAATTATGTACTAATAGACCTCTAATTAGGTCTAGTTAGGTCATAATCTAGGTCTAATTATGCTTAAGGGGTCTTATTGTTTATATGATGTCTAATTGGTCTAATTAGGTCTAATATGTCATATTATCTCTAATTAGGTCTAAATAGGTCATTTTGGGATCTAGTTAGGTCATATTAGGTTAAATTAGGTTTAATTAGGTCATTTTGAGTCAAATTGGGTCTAATTAGGCATCAAAGTGTAACTAATTGGTCTTAATAGGTCTAATTAGGTATAATTAGGTCCTAATAGGTCATATTGGTGTAATTAGGTACTAATAGACCTCTAATTAGGTCTAGTTAGGTCATAATCTAGGTCTAATTATGCTTAAGGGGTCCTATTGTTCATATGATTTCTAATTGGTCTAATTAGGTCTAATTCAATCCTAATAGGTCTAATTAGGTCTGAATAGGTCATATTAGGTCTAATTGGGTCTAATTAGTTCTAAATAGGTCATTTTGGGATCTAGTTAGGTCATATTAGGTCTAATTAGGTCATTTTAGGTCTAATTGAGTCTAATTAGGCATCAAAGTGTAACTAATTGCTCCTAATAGGTATAATTGGGTCTAATTAGGTCCTAATAGGTCATATATTGGTCTAATTATATACTAATAGACCTCTAATTAGGTCTAGTTAGGTCATAATCAAGGTCTAATTATGCTTAACGATTCTTATTGTTCATATGATGTCTAATTGGTCTACTTAGGTCTAATTAGGCATCAAAGGGTAACTATCAGTCCTAATAGGTCTAATTGGGTCTAATTAAGTCCGAATAGGTCACATTGGTCTAATTAGGTCCTAATAGGTCATATTAGGTCTAATTGTGTCTAATTAGGTCATTTTGGGATTTACTTAGGTCATATTAGGTCTAATTAAGTCATTTTAGGTCTAATTAGGTTTAATTACACATCAAAGTGTAACTAATTAGTCCTAATAGGTCTAATTGGGTCTAATTAGGTCATAATAGGTCATATTGGGCTAATTAGGTACTAATAGACCTCTAATTTGGTCTAGTTAGGGTATAATGTAGGTCTAATTATTCTTAAGGGGTCCTATTGTTCATATGATGTCTAATTGGTCTAATTAGGTCCTAATAGGTTATATTAGGTCTAATTGGGTCTAATTAGGTCATTTTAGAATCTAGTTAGGGGGTAAATGTTGGGAGTTGGGGGCCAATTCCGCTGAAGTCTACGAGGTTGGAAAATCCTCAAATGAAACGGGCGCCCGATTTTTAAAAATTGGGTGCCCGTTTAGGTTCGAGTGCCCGACCCTTTTTCAAAAATCGGGCGCCCATTTTCAAAATTGGGCGCCCATTTAGGATCAAGCACCCAAAGCGAAACTGGCACCCGATTTGTTCAAAACGGGCACCCGTTTTGAAAATGTATATATTTTTCCTTTTAAACAAAAAACTTATCATTTTCATCAGCGCGAAAACGGGTTCCTATTTTGGAGAGCTCAGGTGCCCGATTTAGTTTCCCTTTCCGACCCCATTTGCCATTTTTTTCATCTCTCAGGTATGTACTATTCTTTTTTATTTTATTTTTATGATTTTTGGCATTAAAAAATATAGTTTCAGTTGTTTTTAATTTAAAAATGTATAGTTTAATATTATTTTCAGCATTATTGCATTTAAATTTAATTATATTTTATCGTTCTTGCTTGTAATTTTTTTAATTTCAATTTAATTTCTAAATTACCGTACTAGTGTAGAAAACTGATAAAATTTCTAGGTATATGTACATTTCATACATTAGAAAACCCTGCATAGAAAAACAAAACCTTAGGTAACAAAACAAAAACGTAAACCTACATACAAAACTAATTTACAAAACCCTAAACTTAGAAAATCAAAATATAAATTTAGAAAATGAAAACATAAATTTAGTTCTTGAACCACAACATAAACTTAAAAACGTGCTCTCTCTCTCTCTCTCTCTCTCTCTCTCTCTCTCTCTCTCTCTCTCTCTCTCTCTCTTATTTAGAAAACCAAAATATAAATTTAGTTCAAATCTTGAAACATATTAAAAGTTTAGATTGTTTTTAAAATTATTGTCTCTCTCTAGATCTCTCTTTATTATTTTAGAAAATCAAAATTTATAAGTTAAATTAGAAAACTAAAATATAAATGTAGTTCAAATTTCTTGAAACATAAACTTAGATTATTTTTTAAATTATTGTCTCTCTCTCTCTCTCTCTCTCTCTCTCTCTCCTCTCCTCTCTCTCTCTCTCTCTCTTTTATTGTTAAAGTATGCTAATTGTAAATTATTCATGTTTTTATTTGTATGCAGATTTACTTGATATGGATGATTTTTAGATAGATGATCTTATAGGTCAGGATGCACCACCACCACCACCTCCTCCACCTCCACCCAGAGAACTTAGAGATAATATGAGGCGCAATGTTGAGTAGATTGTGGCAGACATAAATATTATTAGGAATGATCCATAAATGTCTTTCCACCTACTACGCCTTGCAGATAGCATGCAAGGCGTAGTAGATTCCATACATACATTAGACTATGAGATTGATAGTTTTGAGTCGTGG
Organism: Chamaecyparis obtusa; assembly: GCA_027943335.1. Classification (NCBI taxonomy): domain Eukaryota; kingdom Viridiplantae; phylum Streptophyta; class Pinopsida; order Cupressales; family Cupressaceae; genus Chamaecyparis; species Chamaecyparis obtusa. Next base: position 198,276 of record BSBK01010480.1, on the reverse strand, counting down.
AGAGAGAATATGCGTGCATATTATTCTGATGGCCTCTCTTATAAAGAGATTAATAAGTTAAAAATTACAAAACATGAAATGGCACGATATTTCAAGAACCCTAAAATGGGTGAGCAGATACTTGGTAGGAAGCCACGTATCTCGATTAGATGGTGTAGACACCCCGCCATAGCGACACATTTTTGGGAGCAGTGGTGGATGGTTTTTGACACTCCACCACATGCTAATCATGAGGTCCCACTTTATTTTTTGAAGAAATTGTGGGCTGAGTTTTAATTTGGTAAGAAACCCAATTATTTTGACATGAGAGCATTTTAGGGGGTTGGCCGGGGCATGCCACAGGATAGGCTAGGGGCCAAATTGAGTGACAGAACTAGAAACCATGTGCACACTGAGCCCCTTGTTCCTCTCCCATCTCCTATACTTCCTCAACCCATCTATCATCGAGCAGTGTAGTCATCTCTTGGGTCTTTGAGTGCCCCTACGGGTAATTTGTTATAGCACATGACCCAGGCGAGGACTGCCCCCAACATGGCACATGTTTGCACTAGTTGTGGGGGTATATGTAGGGGTCCCCAGCCTGATCCTAATGCTGTCGATGCTGCCCATGGTGCATATGCTGATGATGCTGGTGGCGCGCATGGTGGATACATCGATGATGATGTTGATGGAACACATGGTGGATACGCCGATGATGATGATGGCGCACATGGTGATGTCGGATATGATATCTCATCATATGTTGATTTGCTCAATGCAGATGATGAGCATCCCACACAGGTAAATTTAATTATAATTTAAATATATAGTGCAATAAATTAAATTTCTTATTTATATACAATTATGAGCCATAATACATGTGGATTTTTTGGTGAATAGAGGAGGGTTGACCCTCCAATATTCATTAGCCTTCATCATCTGACATCGACACCTTGACATCTCGGTGCTCCATTCACGGTATGCACTTTGATCTTGATACATTTAAACTTTAAACAAAATAAACTTTAATTGATAATGTGTTTGACGTATTTTTCTTATTTTGTAGGGTCTGTCATGTACCACTCAGTTTGACAATCCTTCATCCTCTACCCCACCAGTCACTAAGAGTCAGCCACATATACCTGACTCATCGGTGACATTAGCTACGTGTCACACAGAGGTAATGTGTACACATGTTTTTATTTCATATTTATATATAATCAAGTTATATATGTACTTTATAATTTATGTATATATATGTACTATAAGTTTATTTAATTCATGCTTTAAATATATATATTGTTCAGGTCGACACCACCATGACTCTTGGCATGGCTACAGGATTAAGTCAAATGCATCCATCGACACTATCCTTTGAGGTGATAATTAATTTATGTAAATTTTCAATTTCCTGTGTGTATCTAGATATTTTTTAATGTCCTATGTGTATCTAGATCTTAGATGATTAATTTAAGTAATTTTTAATTTGTACTTTAAATGTTTTTACAGGATTTGGCTTCATCCACTTTTCATTTAGTTGAGGATGAGGGTACTCGAGACCACACAGAGCAGGATGGGGGTACTTAGGACCAGACAGAGCAGGATGAGGGTAGTCGGGACCAGATAGAGCATGTTGATGCATCACAGTCCTCTCCACGTGGAGTGAAGAGGACTGTAGATCAGCTAGATGAGTAGAGACTTTAGATTATGATGGTCCTATTTAGACAGGACTTATTTTATGCTAACTATTTGGAATTGTTCATGTTATTTTTTATTATTATTTGGACTTGTTTAGACTTGTTTAGACTTGTTCTGACTATTTGGGCTTGTTTAGACTTTTCTCATATTATGTTTACTTGTTGTTAGATTAGGACTTGCATTATATACTAGTCTACTTGTTATCATATATTCTACTTGGACTTATTTTTAGAGTACGACTTTGTTTTGTGATATTTATGATGGACATTTCAGGACTTGTTATGTTATTTATCTTAATCATGAGTTGTTATATAATTTATCAATTTATCTTAATCAAGACTTGTTAAGTAATTTATCAATTTAAATCCTTGAAAAAACTTCTATCTAACAATGAGTTGATATGATGGACATTATGATACATGTAAATTATTTCAAGACAATGTTATGTTATTTATCTTAATCATGAGTTGTTATGTAATTTATCAATTTATCTTAATCAGGACTTGTTATGTTATTTATCTTAATCATGAGTTGTTATATAATTTATCAATTTATCTTAATCAAGACTTGTTAAGTAATTTATCAATTTAAATCCTTGAAAAAACATCTATCTAACAATGAGTTGATATGATGGACATTATGATACATGTAAATTATTTCAAGACAACGTTATGTTATTTATCTTAATCATGAGTTGTTATGTAATTTATCAATTTATCTTAATCAGGACTTGTTATGTAATTTATCAATTTATCCTTAAAAAAATAGCTAGATCTAACAATGAGTTGATATTCAATGGACATTATTCAATACATGTAAATTATTTCAAGACTTTTAATATGTTATTTATCTTAATCATGAGTTGTTATGTGTAATTGATCTAAGTACAATATCTAGATATGTGTTACAAGTAATATGAACACTTTGATTAACTATAAAAAAAATCATCTAGGTCTAACAATGACATCTATTAATGCATGTAATTGACAAGAACAATATGGATGTTACAAACTTAATAACTAAATTAAGTAATGAGATCAATTAAGTGAACATAATCTAGAACCAATGTGCATAGTTTAATATCTACAACAAAATTAGGTGAATACAAAGTTATGAATTTACAACAAGAATGCATTGTACTACATAAATAGTTCATGTAGATATGTTCTTATAGGTCCATCCTACATCACAAAAATAAACATGTTGAAATTATGTTAGAATTTATAAAAATTCATTTAAAGTTAAATTTAATTTTAATTTCAAATCTATATCTCTAAATTATAAATCATGTCACTTGAAAGAAGACATATAGAAAACATATATATACAAATATGACAATTGAACAAAAACTTACATCACATAAAATTGATTCAACCTAATGTACCATCAACATCCTCTATTTTCTGCAATGCAGATCTATGTTCTTCCTGACAATTTGCATCATAAAAATTAACAAGTTAAAATGTTAGAATTTTTGTACTCAAGTTCATTTATTAAAGTTAATTTTAATTTGAAAGTTAATAAGACAATTGAATAAAAAATTACATGTATAAATTTCATTCAACCTAATGTACCATCAACATCCTCTCTTTTCTGCAATGCGTCTATGATTGCCTCATGCTCTTCCATTGAAAGTGTCCATAAAATCTTATTAGCAGGTCTCCCTTTGTATCTTTCCAATTTGATATTTGTTGCCACTACCAAATGGGAATAGTGTATAATCTTCTTTTCTGATTGGTAGTCTTCAAAAGCTGGTAAACCATTCCTTCTTGTTAGGTATTTGCGTAGCCATGTACCAACTACCACAATAGACCCAATTGGATGCTGAAAATTATCATCATCTACTTGATGACATATCAACTTTTTCTTGGGTTCTACACATCGAGCTAACCAATACTCTGTCTTCTCTTCATTATCCTCAGGTGCAACAACAACATACACATGTCTTGCAAAACAAAATTTTAAGTACATGTGCACTGTAAATAAAACTTGTTTAAAAGTTTATAATTCAAATATATATAATCATAAATTCCTCTACATACAAATGTAACTAATGTATAATTTAAACTTTTACATTAAATTCTATTAAATTACCAAGTTGTATGAGATCTGAAACACGATCATAATCTTCTGATGCAAAGGCATGATCCAGGTCTTCATTTATTATAACATCTTCATCTTGTCTCTCACTAGGTGTTAAGGATTTTTGTTGCCATTCTTCAACCCATTCTGTATTCTCGCATTCTTCCCATTCACTTGCAACACAAAATTGACAAAAAGATGCAAGCTCCCTAGTCCATATAGTCCAAGTGTTAGAATTAGAACTCCTAAATGAATGCCATTTAGTCGATCCACTGATTGTATTACAATCATATCTTGAAAGGATATCCTTCTCTTCAACTAGCCAGAAAAAATGTCTGATTGTAGAGTTCTGACTTGATCCTGTAGACAAACTTGTTTTACACCATTCAACAATTGCACATGCATCTTTAAATTTTGATTTTTCCTCAAATTTGAGTTGCTCTCTACAAAGGGCTCTCTTAACACATGCACCGGCACCATCATGCTCTCCCTTCTCGTGTCCAGCCTCAAAAAAACTCCAGATATGTTGGATATTTGTTTTCTTGTGCATCCTACTCAACCAATAAAACATTCTAGCATTCTTGAATCGTCCTGTGCAATTATCTGACCATATTAGATGTTGTGTTATATGAATTTCTCTCTCCATTAAATTTTCATAAAAGGTATTAAAGCAATATTGGACAAACTCCGATGAGTGTAACTTATTATCACTCATATAGAAATGATACTCTCTCAATATTTTCCGATCCTCTTCTATACTATCGGGTGCATGTCTATAGACAATATGAACAAAAATTTTCACTTGCACTGAATTATAATATTGTGGTTGGATCTCATCTTGTGGTGCAAGCATGTAGTTTTCTGCAAAGTCAACAACTGACAGTATACTACCAATTGGAAATGTATTCTTGCATATCCGAAATTGTCCATCAAGCCATCTAGAATTGTGAGAGTGTTTCACATATTTAGGTATGACCTTACTCTTGAATTCATTCATAAAAGCATTAACACTAAGTTTTTCAGTTATTAGGTCGTACTGTTTTCCAACTTTTCCATCCTTCAATGGATACTCAATAGTTTTAAATCTTTGTACATCACCTAATTGTTGTCCAAAATCAAATGAAATATTCTCATGCAAACATTCATCTAATAATGTAAGATTGCCACATAAATCACATACACTAGAAACACATGCATTCAAAAGATAAAATTGCTCATTAGGTGGGTTACAAAATAAATTTGATATAAACTCTTTTACAGTTTCAGGTGGTATATTTATACCACATTCCTACAACATTTCATTAGTGTGCATAGTAGAACATATAGATCGAAAAACATCATAATGATAACGAAATTGAACATGAGTTTTACAACAACAGGTGATTCTTTCTTTGTTAATCCTTACATACCATGGTTTACATTTTTCAAAAGATCTTTGACTAATACTAATAGTTAACACCTTATCATCCAAATTTTTTTTATACAATTCTGTTTGAGTCATATCTAAAAGGTGTTTTGGATGTGGATCACGAACTTTTGAACCAACTCTTAATTTAAGAACATCTCTTGCATTAGGGGATACTCTTGTATTATCGTGCCAAAATTTTTCAATCAAAGTTTTGACTTCACCACTAAGTTTCATGTCAGACCTTGGGAGTCTACCACTGAAGGTCCATAAATGGTTTGCCAAATCACTCTCAAAGTTAACTCTTCTCTTTACAGCTCTTGCTAAAGTTTTACGATTAATATTAAGATATCCACTTATGTTTGAAATCATTCTTTTATTAGTAGTAGTTTTGTTTACTAAAGCTGTTGTAATTGCTCGTCGTGCCACATTACTATTTTTAGAATGACTTTTCTTTCCAATTGTGTCAAAGGCACTAGTAACAGTTGATACAACTTGTTTTAGAGACTCATCCTTCTTCTTAGTTTTCACATAAATGCCTAACCTCTTCATTACTTTTTGCATTTTAGACATTTTAATTAATTGTAACATTAATTGACATTGAAACCCAAATTTCTTATTATAAAAAAATTATCTAAACAATCTAATCGCATGTGTCCTAATCTGTCTCGATGAAACCAAACCATGCAAATTGTCTAACACATTAGTTTTTAATTGAAATTGTTCATTTATTTCATTATCATTTAAATGAGTTTCTTTTTCAATCAGTGTTTCTATGTCTACATTTTCATTGTTGATTTCAATCTGAATTGGTGTTTCATTTTTAGTTTCAATTGGGGTTTGACTTTTAGTTCCTTTATCATTATGATAAACATTACTAATTTCTAAAATTAAATGTGTTAATCTATTTTCAGGAATAAAATTTAAATCATTTCTATTGTAACCCACTTTTATCAAATCATGAATATCTTTATCAGAATAAGTTGTAACAGTTGGATCCGAAGACATACCTGTATCCAATACTGGATTCGAAGATGCACTTGATTTTACTTCTTTAACCTCTACATCCATTATGATATCTTCATTATCCTCCTTTTCTGAAACAATTGTTGAACTCGATGCTCCAACATTATTTGCATTTCGAAGTCTCTCTCTTCTTTCTCGTTGTCATTTTGCCTCCTCTCTATTTTGTGCAATCTCCTCGGGTGTCAGAACCTTCATTGACTTCTTTCTACGTCAGTTTGATCCCATTTTTGCACCAAAATTTGAATTCAAACAATGTTTTCTGAATGTGAGATCCAATGTAAGACAAAAAAAAGGAATGATGGTAGAAATATTCTATTTGTCTGCTACAAATCGATAGAATACAACATCAAAAGTCACCAATGATTAGATCAAGCCCACAGTCTAGGCTTTTTTTGCTGCAATGGTTATTTAAGAAACGGGCGCCCATTCTTAATTTACAAAATGGGCGCCCATTTTTTGAATCTAATAATGGGCGCCCGATTTGTAAATCTATGGGACCGTTCTTAGATTTACAAAACGGGCGCCCATTTTTTGAATTTAAATAACGGGTGCCCGATTTGTAAATCTATAGGCGAGAACCTTACCTCTTGCCTTGGGTTTTGGTTTGGGATAGGCTTGGTGGGACCAAGCCTATGCTTCAACTTGCAAAAAAATGGCTAAGGCATTACATAGAAAATTTTTCACCTTGCCATAATTTTTAGAACAACTTCTCAGATGAATTTTTTAATAAAATAAAAACCCATTTTAGCTCTTATTGTGCAGATTATAAAAATATAAATTTTATAGTGATATGATAAAATTTAATATTTATACAATATTTATTAAGCCAAAGTGGTACCTAAGCTTGAAATACCAAGGTTAACTAAAACTTTAATAACTTTTTTAATTTTTAGTTTTTTTGAAAAATGAGTTATATGTGACCAAACTAGATAGAATTCTTTTCAATTTTTAAAAAAAAATTTGAAAAAAGGTGAAGTTATCATCAGATTATGGTGTCCGTACACCAGAGGTTTCAAAAATGTACTTTATAGTCAATTAAAAATTAATAAATAAAAAATATTCAATAAAAAAATAAGAAAAAATATCCTGACCAATCTTCAATGTTTCAGGTACCTTTTTCTAAAAGGATTCCCCAAAATACATTCATTTACTTCAAAAAAGGGTGTCCGTACACGCATAAGGTGTGGTCCTGAAACAAGCATTTTGAAAAAGTGGTTTTTAGACATGCATACTAAAATTCAATTTATACCATGTGGGTATTAAAAAAAATTACATATTTGAAAACTAGATTCCGAGCACTAAATTTGATATTTAATGAATTTTTTCAAGATTCAATCTTTAAGTGCTTCAAATTTGGACATCAATTGACAAAATTTTTGAAAAATAGGAAAAACACTTCCACTTTTTGGCCAAAAGTGGGACTCAACTTCTTGCAGCCACCCTAGGTCATATTAGGCCTAAATAGGTCATGTTAACTCTAATTGGGTCTAATTAGGCATCAAAGTGTAAATAATTTGTCCTAATAGGTCTAATTGGATATAATTAGGTCCTAATAGGTAATATTGATCTAATTAGGTTCTAATAGACCTCTAATTTGGTCTAGTTAGGTCATAGGGTAAAAGCACAATCAAGTGTCACCTTTTAGGCTAACTTATCAGTACAACTGAATTTTAGTATTTCTAACTAAAAACTAATTTTGGTCAAACATATAGTCTAGCTAGATTCATTCTAGCTAAGTTAGATAAGTGCTTTAATTTTTCCAATTGGAAATATCTATTAAATGCATGTTTTATACCACTTTGGGTCCAATTACCATAAAAATAAAATTATTTAAGAAAAGTGGCGTTTCAATAACTCCTAATATTTTTAATGATATTTTAAAAAATAAATTAAAAAATACCCTTTTGTAGAGATCGGAGTCAAGAATATCCTCATATAGATTTTATAGTGTTTTAATTACACATAGTTTATTGTAATTAAAAAATATTACAAGTAGGTATTTTAAGAGTCAAGGAGATGTTGATTCAGAGAAAGAAAAAAATAGTAAATCATAATAAATAAATTTTTAAAACATATGGTGCACTATAGGAGAGAGTCCTCTTGAAGAATATATATTTCTTTTTTTGATTGCAATAGATTTGTTATGAAAAATATGTTGCAAGATGAAAACTGTCAATTTCAATGAGTTGGAATTTGAATTGTTATAAAAGAGAAAATATAGGTCACAAACCAATTTTTATTTCTTCATGCACTAGCTATATACGTCATCTATGACATATTTTGAAATTAGGGGAAAAAATGTTTATTTACATATAATTTTTTCGTGGGAGCTAAACCCCTAATTTTTAGCATTTTTCAGGAACTAAAAAATTATTTTTAAAAATTAAAAAAACATATCAATTCTTATTCAAAAAAAATATTAAAAATACTAATAATAAACTTCATCCATTTTATCACATTTAATTAGTTTACATCATCTTCAAATTCCAAACATAAATGTCCTTTTTATACTATTGAAGCTGAACAAGTTTGATTTTTTTAGCCACTTCCTTTGTAAAAGGGTGACAACTTATTGTACTTTTACCCCATAATCTAGGTCTAATTATGCTTAACGTGTCCTATTATTTATATGATGTATAATTGGTCTAATTAGGTACTAATAGGTCTAATTAGGTCCTAATAGGTCTAATTAGGTCCTAATAAGTCATATTATGTCTAATTGGGTCTAATTAGGTCTAAATAGGTCATTTTGGGATCTAGTTAGGTCATATTACGTCTAATTAGGTCTAATTAAGCCATTTTAAATCTAATTGGGTCTAATTAGGCAGATCAAAGTGTAAATAATTTGTCTTAATAGGTCTAATTGAGTATAATTAGGTCCTAATAGGTCATATTGGTCTAATTAGGTACTAATCGACCTCTAATTAGGTCTAGTTAGGTCATAATCTAGCTCTAATTATGCTTAAGGTGTTGTATTGTTCATATGATGTCTAATTGGTCTAATTAGATCTAATTAGGTCCAAATAGGTCTAATTAGGTCCTAGTAGGTCATATTAGGTCTAATTGGGTCTAATTAGGTCTAATTAGGTCATTTTGGGATCTAGTTAGGTCATATTAAGTCAAATTAGGTTATTTTAGGTCTAATTGGGTCTAATTAGGCATCAAAGTCTAACTAATTGGTCATAATAGGTCATATTGGTCTAGTTATGTACTAATAGACCTCTAATTAGGTCTAGTTAGGTTATAATCTAGGTCTAATTATGCTTAATGAGTTATATTGTTCATATTAAGCATATTGGATCTAATTAGTTCTTAAGGGGTCATAGTACAAGCATATTAGGTATTAATTAGTCTAATTAGATCTAATTACATCTAGAAGGGGTCCTATTACTCATATTAGATAGATAATTATGGCTTATTAGGACTAATTTGGTTTAAGGGGTCCTATTAAGTTCATAAATAGGCCCCTAATTAGGTACTATATTACTATTCAATATTAGTTCCTCTTACTCATATTAGGTCATATTACTTGTGGATGTAAATTCTATACAAAAATTGGTATAATTAGGTCTTGATAGGAAATATTAGGGGTTAATTAGTGTAATTAGGCCTTAGAGGTTATATTATTCGTATTAGACCTCATAATAGGTTTTATTATATCTAAGGGGTCCTATTGTTCATATTAGGTGTACAAGTTGGTCCTATTAGTCATATTTATACATGTTAATTAGTGTTATTAAAGGTCCAATTAGGTATTTAAAATTACTTACTTCATTAGGTCTTAAGGGGTCATAATACTCACATTAGATCTAATTAGGTATATAATTATGTCTTCTTAGTTTTATTAGGTCTAAGTAGTCTTATTAAGTCTAATTAGGTCTTCTTTATCAAATTAGGTCTAATTAGGTATTGCAATATCATGTTTACATGTTTCATTAAGACAAGTCCTAACAATCAACTAATTAAAGTATCTAGAGAGAGAGATAAAGAGACATACCTTGTTTGCTACAATAATATCTTTCTTGTGCTTCTTCACTTAGTTTTGTTTAGTCTCTTCTGAATAATGTCGTGTACTCTTTTTTAGCCTTCTCTTTTTATTTCCCATCACTTTGCAAAATTGTTCCACCAAATTTTGACAAAATTTGAAAAAATACAATTTCAAAAGTCTTCCTTCTCCTAAATGCGAATTATTTTGCAGCTTTCGAATCAATGAGATGAAAAAAACATATATTTATTTATATGTAATCATTATTAACCTGAAACGACACCAAATAGGCCGACATAGGTTTCTATTGAAAGTTATTTTTAACTTTCTATGGAAAGTCACTAGTTTCTATCAAAAGTGACTTAGTAAAGGGATAAACTGACCTTAAATCGATAAATATCGAAAGTACTAATTTCTATATTGAAAGTTCCTGACAAGGTGCAGTTTGCAAAGTTTGAAGAAATCATCAATATTGCATGGCTTCAAGGCTCAATCACGGGAGTCAAATGGAACAATAAGGAGACATCCCTTTTCATAGCACAAGCACTTGGAATGATCTTTCTAACGATTATAGATTTGATAATTTTTTAATTTATTATGTATATTTTTTTTACGTTAATCGAATGTAGGTTTTTATCATATAAACCTTTGAGTTTGACGTTCAATGAAAAATAGTAGAAAAGAGAATTTTTTTTTGAAAAATAACAGTGCCCTCCATCTTCGAGTCTACTTTCTATCAAAAAAAAAATTGAAATTAGATAAATACACAAGTTACAAGCTATGTAGTTAAGGTATTTTAATTACAGTTTAGTCAACTTCAAACGTTAATAAAATATGCAATAATCATGATAATGTTTTCAAACCAATTGCATGCCCTTTTTATGGATGTTACAAAACTAAATTAGAAAGAATCACATTTATATCTATTTTAGAAAAAAATTATGCTCTATGAAATAAATGTAACTCTTTGAAAATGAAGTTTTTAGCAACATACCATTTTTCATGGGAGAAAGAAAAAACTATTCAAATAAATTCAAAAAGTAAAAAAATATTTAGAATCTATACAGAAAATCCTAAAAGACTCTAATTTACTTCATCCTTCGATTTGAAATGGTTTAACGACAATATGCATCCGAATCTTTTTTTTTTTTTCAAAATGTAGAGTTCATTGTCCGTTCAGGCAAAAAGTGTAACCCACTATTGTGGATTCAACTAGGTGTTTAAGGTGCACCAAAAGTAGTCCTCTCAATGTATGCTTTATTCTCCATAACACAAAGAATGGTTGTTATTTTTTATCATTATTAAGTCGATAAGCTTTGTGTGGGAGCTTTGATGTCAGAAATGAGTTTCTCATCCCAAAAAGTTGTCAGCCCTCTTTTGGATTTTTTTTCCGGTTATGAAAAATAATTCAATTATTTTCCTTTTTTTTTTTCATTTAAAATTAACAAACAATTATAATATCAGAAATAATAAGTTGTCATATTTTTTCCTTATTCTTATCCCTATTTCAGAGGGCTTATTGAAATTCACATTTTTTTAGTATTATCTATCTATTTAAGATAATTTTCTATGTCATTATTTGAATGCTATTCTCTTTGGGATTTTTGAAAATAAAGTAATAATGTTTGACAGTGAATATTTTCTTTATTTAAAGCTCTTTTTACTCTAGGAATTTGTTAATATATTTTTTCAATCACGTTTTTCTCATCTATAAATACTAGAACATATAATATGTTAGCTCAATCTCAGCTATAAATTACTCTCAATACTTAAAACTCATCATTATATTTTTGGCAATGGTGACTTATTCTTCCATGACCCATTATTTTTCCATGCTTTTGAATTTTGCACGCATTTCCACTTCAATAATGGTTCTGGGAAACTAGAGCTAAAACATTTCATCTTTTTTCTATAAGATTTGTTTTTCTTTCTAAATTTTACATGAAATACATTTTAATGTAATGATAAAAGTTTTTTCTGTATTGTGATGTAACAAATGGCAATAAAGATAATATTGATCATGATCCCTGCTTTTTCTTGTCATGTGAAGAAGGATCCTACAACCTGCATGCTTTGTCCCTTTGCCCCCCACACAAACCTTTTTCATGGTTTCCTTGTTTTTCTGATTAACAGGTAAAATGCATTAATCAAACTCATTGCACAAATAATAGTGTCAATCTGGTGATAGTGGGTTCTCCTTATGTAGGAGAAAATGATTTTCATATAAATTGGGACACTTACAAACAATTATTCCCTCCAATTTTCAAGGAGTATTGACATTGTTTACCAAAGATTTGTAGATTTTTTCTCTTTTTATATATTTTTCATTACATGTAAATTTATTTTGTAGAATGTATGAGGTTATATCACTGGATTCAATAGTGAAATAATTGGTGATAATTTTGCACATTTTATATATAAAGAAGTGGAAAATATTTGTTCTATTTATTTTGACAAAAAATAATCTTTTATTATAAGTCAAACTATGTTTTAAAATAATTTCATATGAAATAAGAGAAATCCCACATTACATTTTGAAAAAAAATTTAAAATAGCAACATTCCTACTAGAGTTTGAACTGTTTTTGGCAATTACATTTTTTCTTCCCAAACTTGCAATGTTGATGAAACATTCTAATTTTGACATGCTCAATGTGAGATGTTATGTTTTGGAAGATCAAAGTTCCTTTCAATCAGGTCTAGAATTTGATGTCCATATTAGTCATTTTTCCACTTTTGAGTGGTAAGGCTGAAAATTTATTGGACATATAGATTGACAAGTTAAATTTTTATAAAACCGTCAATATAACACTTAAATTTATTAATAAATCATCAAAATTGTTATAGGTAATATAATATTTTATTCAATAAAATAAATATATATTAATATTTATGACAAATATTTCTATTTTATTTATTATACAATTTATTAACTTAGAGTATTTTTAAATTAGAATCTATGAATTTTAGAAACTTGTTTTACCAATTTAAAATATTAGTATGTAATATATAAACTTAGAAACTTTCTTAATTATTTTCACGTATACTACTAATTTATAATTGTTTTCTAATTTTATATTATTTTATCACAAATAAAATTTTCTATATAATTTATTATATATTATTTTTATTGATTTAAAAAAATTTAAAACAAAAACATATGAATTTAGACTTGTTGAGAACATTTGAAATATTTGTAAATATTACTAATTTATACTAATATTATGACAAAATATTTAAATTTAAAAGAATTATTAGACTATTCGTAAATTAGAAAAAAATTGACAATCAATAACATCTTAAAATTGACAATCAATATCCATTTTAAATTTTTCATAATATTTTTTTTAGAAATTTTTTGAGATAATCATTTTATTTATACATGACAAATTAAATAAAAATAAATAATATCTCCTATAAACTTATCGTTGAAGCACAAAAACTTGCAACTACTAGTCTTAGATATCTAGAACCAATGAGAAGTGCCACATATGCATCTTATAATGAAAAGAGGCAACAAACAGTAAATTAAGATGTTCGACCTATTGACTTATTCTCCGCATTAATTATCATTCACTTCTTCACTGACTCATCTTTCTCCAATCCATATCAAAAATCAGATATTTCAGATTTTAGAAGATATCTCTGGACTTGCTCACTGACGTACCACTTTATCTTTCTTCGCTGGCTCACCGATCAAAAATCAGATATTTCAGATTTTAAAAGACTTCTATTTTAGTGACAAATAATTACTAATGGAAGGCCTCAATAATGGTGAATCCTCCAGTGGTGGTAGAAAAATGTCCCGATTAAGATCAGTACACAAAAAAATAAGGGCTTTTTCCCCAATTCCTTACCTTGTGAAAGCCTTGAATTTTTATGTGAGAAGCATCTCTGAGTGCGGGCGAGGGCCAATTTACTGTGGCGTTTCTGCAGATGGTCAACCTGTTTCCACCATTAGCCTAGCAGAGAGCTTCTGCAGAAGTGATGATGAATTTGCTGAGCTAGTGAGGGCAAATTCACACAAGAGTATTTCATCTCCTGGACCATCGCCTGGGAAGGAAATTCGGACAAGCTTCAACACTTTTTCTGTGGGAAGGATTGACGAGGACATCCCCTGCTATTTTGGTGGGTCTTTCAGAAAAATTGCTGCGCGATCAGATCTTCGTTCTGTTCGGACTAAAAGCTCTCAACTGCCCGAATTTCCCGTGTTGAGAAAGAAATTGTTGAGTGTACGTGAAAATCTTATCTGATTTCTCCTTTTATCTCTGTAACTTAGTCTGTATTTGCAGGAAAAAAAGAGGGTAGAATTGAGCTGAAATTTTATTTTGCATATCTCCTGTAAAGTTCGAGTTACGTTGTCAAAACAGTTGGCCTGTTTTGAATGTATCTATTTTCCTAACAGCGCGTTTGGTAAATTTAAACAGCTGAAGTTTGAACAGTGGAAGTTAAGATCTAAGAAAATGGAGCTCTTCCTTTAAGATTTCGTCTCATGTTCCTGACTCTTTTTATTGTTTTTGGATTTTTTCTTACATCAATGATGGGTATCAGATTCTGCAATCCATCACGCCGATCAAGAGTATTGATTCTGATCTTGACAACTGAAAGTTTGATTCAAAATATTGATAAAAAATAAATAAAAACAGTAAAATATTTATTTTTTTCTATGAAAAAATGATATCTTTAATTTTATTGAAATTAAACAATATAAAATTGCTTTGAATGTACTTTATTACATACCTTTCTTATTATCATCAGATTAGAATAGAATTGAAATATCATTTTTAACCAAGAAGTAATTAATAAATATAGGTAGATAAGATATTTTAGATTCATGTTCTTCTATCAAGTAATAAAGTGAATACATAAATGATATTTTAAGAAAAATATAAACTATTTATTATATTTTAAGCCTTGGGGCGTGCTACAGTTTGTGAAGAACTTGTTGTATCCTCAGTTTTATCTGCCAGACAGTCAGAATCAGCATAGAAGAAAGGACTGGTAATCGATTGGTTGGGCTGTTCCTTCCATTCCTGGTATCAACAGCCAATGGGAAAAATTCCTTAAAACATTATTAACTAAGATTAATTTTAAATGTTTTATATTCAAACATTTCTTTTATTTGATTAATTTCATTTCTTTAAGATTCTCGAAGCTTCACATTGATGGGCTATTGAGTAACCTTGTTGTCGTGATGTGTTTGCTTAATGTTTTTTAAAAAAAAATAAAAATTATTTGTTGTGTTTTGTCCATGTTATTTTTTGGGCATTACAAAAGGAATGTATCAAAAAAGTTCTACTTTGGGTGAACATTTTTATCTCATATTTTAAATACAAAGATACAATAATCTTAAAATTTAAATGTTTTTCATTTGGTCGCTTCATTGCATTTTATTAAGTTACCATTTTAAGGAAATAACTATTATTTAAAAAAAAATATGTATATGGAAATATGGATAAGGTTCTACCTTCTTCAATTATCTTCCTTCTCCATTGGGTGCAATATAACTAAGTTTCATATTATCTAATTTATCATATTATCTTATTGATAGGCACTACCTTTGGTTTCTTGGTTAATAAATGTTATCCCAAACAATGGAAAAGAATGGTTCCTCAATTAATCTTGTTAGGTGATGGGAAACAAGAAAAATATTTTATTATATGAGGGATGACTCGATGAGTAGATCCTAGAGGCAAATGGCAGTGATTGAATTCTTTGCAACATAGAAAGGAATGCACGACTTCAAGTTGATCTTCAAAATAACCCAAAACATCATTGAACAATCCATCTCCTTAAATAGATACAAAGCAAATGAAGATGTGAGTTGTTGGAATCATCCTAAGAATTCTTCTAAGTAAGGGTTCACCCTGAAAGTGGGTATCTAGCTTAGACAAAAAGTTACCATATCTTTCTAATGATTAAATCAAAGGTAAATTCTAGTCTTCTTCAAAATGTTTTGTATGTAAAGAACCTTGAGTTTATTGTTCTTCAGATTATTTTCCTCCTTGAAATTTTTTTATGCTCAAATATTTTGTTTAAGGTGTTGACTATTTGTCAATATGTTATCCTTGTTATTTGGTTGTGCTTAATTCTCATATATTTCTTTCTTTGTGAGAAATTATTAGAGATCTTTCAGAAGAACAATATTAACCTTTATAAAAGAATAAAAAACCCTAGTTTCTCAACAATCCATGCACTTGACTTACTTGAGTTACTTGAGCCTGTCTACTAAATGATAAAAAAAGTAAACAACTTAGGTCATGCAGATTTCAAGTTGAGTTGTTGTTCTCAATCACATTCTTATGGTTTAATATGTCCCTATGGTACAGGCTTGTGTACAAAGATAAGTGCCCCACTCAAAGTTCTTTTACCTCACGACCTAACACGTATCCATTTAGTGAAGTACTCCACCAAAACACATGTCGAGATGATACGTGCCAAGCTTCATCTCATCCTTGGTGGGACAAGTTCCACGTGGTATATGCAGAGAAAATTTTGAAAAACATTATCAGACTTTTAGAAAAGAAAATTATTTTTCCAGGTGTTGCAAAAATTCTATGGCACCCTTGGCTCCCATGCCAAAGATATAATAAACTAATTGTACCAACCCATTAAGCATGGCAACAATTGTAAGAAGGACAATGATGTAAAGATTAGGCTAGTCTATAAGGAAAAAGTAGAGGGGTTGAAGTTGATAAAACCCGAAGATCATTATTGTTTAAAAGATCCATCTATTCAGATTGTTTTTAGGAAAAAAAAATTTAAAATTTATTGCAATTTGAGTTTTGTTCTATAAAGACTGAAATTTCAACACAAAAAGCCATATCAGTAAAACCCACAATTTCAGGAAGTCGGTCAACAAGTCAATGGTCAAATGCATAAGTCAACAAGATACCAATAGATTCTCAATAATTTAGGATTAAAAGAAGTACAATTATGACCATAATTGTCGAAATGATAAAGCATACCTTTGTCCAAAGATAAGCAAAATGTCGACCATCTATCAAATGTAGTAATGGAGTCACAATAAGAAATGTTCCATCAAGTACAAGCAAGTACAAACTATCAAGTCAAGATAACGACCCAAGAGCTTCTTGACCAACTGTTGAATCATATCAATATAAGATAAGATTAGATTAAAAAAATGTACTTCCATATTAATGACAAAATAAATAACAAAATTACCAAATACCACCATCTTGAACACAAAGAAGCGTAGCATTGTAAAGAAAAGTCCTTCCTGAGACAAGCTTCAGAAACCTGTTCACAAAAGTCAGCAAAGGCGATATTATTGTGGGAGTGCATTTCCACCCTACCACAAAGCATTAACGCTTCCCCAGAATCCTTCTTGACATAAAGAATACCCCCAGCCCAGCTAGAGGAAAACTAATTAAGTAAACTGATAGGAGTAATGGAAATGTGTGCCAAGATATATATCTACTAATACTACAATCATGTACAACTGATACATAATTCCCAAATAAGTGAATCAAAGCAACAAATTTTTCTTTTGTTACCATTACATTTCATAGAATTATGATTCCATCTCATACATGAAATAAAAACATAGTTATAATCAAGACCAAGATGCCACCACATTATTTAACATACCTCTTCACGGAGTTTAGTGTTCTCAATACATGCTATGTACATTATGAAAATTGTATATCTACAAAAGAAAATCAAACATCTTCTTTTAAAGCTCTTTTCTCTCAGCATTAGCACATCACAATTTCACAATGACTCGCGTTCTCAGTTTCCTACTCTTACAAATGTATAATTAATCTAGTGCTCAATATAAATGAGGAATACTTCCTTATATATTTCCAAAATAGATCAAGTATTATCATATACAGTATACACTAGAAAGGATTCATGCATATAGGATCACACCTAAGTAGGTAAGTGGATTTACTATGACATTTATACCAATAAAAATACAAAAAGAGACCAATATTATGAATTGCAGATATCTAAATCAATAAGTATTGTAGAAATCTAATATCATTAACCTTGAAACACATATGAACCCTTCCATGAAAATATTACCATAATCAGCCGATGGATTTAATCATATCAATACAAAAACATATAGAAGTATTGAATATTTATTACATCCTAACCAACTCCTTTCCTATTATGTATCCTTATTGATACTTTTGATGTCAAACTCTTGAAAATCTAGTACTAAAATAAGAGCAAATAAATTGAGGAATGACAGTAAAGAAGGGATTCACTCCCAACCAATGTCCCTAACATTCATCCCATTAGTTTAACCTTAGACATAAGTTGTGTTACCCATTAACATCCACAACTTTTTTACAATTGACAACAAAGAAAATTTAATTTGAAATTTCATATCTAAGTAACATTCTCCCTACTGATTGCATGCCTGGTATAGAGTACACAAAATATTTGTCCAATAGTTTTCTACTTGTTAATGACTCCAAATCGCACATGTCTTGTCCTTTATTATCTATTCAAAAATAAAAACCAAAAGAAATCGAGAATTAATTGGTTGTCAGAAAGCCCTAGATAATCAAGAGAAGAAATATTACCCAGAGAAGCTGGTATGTTCCCTCTTAATTGGTTCTCAGAGATCTCTAGAGTCTTAAGTGAGAAAAAAATTACCCAGAGAAACTGTTATGCTTCTAGTAAGCTTGTTTTTACTAAGGTCAATGATACTTAGAGAAGAAAGATTTCACAGGCAAGAAAGTATGCTTCCATTGAATTCATTCCTAGTAAGATAAAGATATGTAAGGTGGGTGAGGAAACAAATGGAAGAGGGAATCATCCAACTCAATTCATAGCTAGGTAATTCTAAATCTTGAATATATGTGAGATCTCTCAAATTGGGAGGAAGAGTACCTCTTGCTCATGTGGAAATGAAGAGTGGTCTGAGAAAATGAAGCTCACAAAATCTCTCAGACATCAATACTCCTTCAAAGGAATCCACATAGAGAATGACAACATGATTGGTGTGATTGTCAAAGATCATGTCGATCCATGTGCAGTAGTCTGTTCCATTTACCCAATCACTATAAGATTATCAGGGTCATTGAACTCTTCTTTGAAGAGGAGTTCTTGGGATTCATAGAAAGGACATCCGATTCGATGGGCAAGAGAAGGATGTGAAGATAAGAAGATGACATCAAAAACTGAAATGGAAACCAAACAGAGCTTCTGTAAAGACATGGCCATTGGGGATGGATAAGGGAAATGCTAATCCACTCAATCAATCCACTAATACTATCATTTTGTTCCTTCTTAACAACAATGCCATCAATGATCAATGAGTTTTCCATCATATCTGCATAGCAAGTAAGCACTCTGGTTTGGCAAGTCATGAATGCTTCCACTACCACCATATTCCTCAAGAAAACATCTATTTTGTAGTCCATTCCTATACGAGGAATAAAAAATGTAGAACTGGTTCTATCAAACCTTATTTCTTCTGATGCTCATGTAAAAGGAACAAATTTTACTCCTCTACTGTGTAATTCTGTTGAAATCTTCAGTTTGGATCAATGAATTCTAGAATAAACATAGTGTCTCGAGCCATCATACTTCCTAGTGCTTCATCATTGCATTCAACAACATCAGTATAGCACTTCCTTATATCTGCTCCAATTTTAATGATCTCTTTAACCAAATCCTCGAAACACACATTCTTTGCTATTTTCTCAACTTCAATGGCAAGCCTAGATTTATATCTTTCAGCCTTATATACTTTAAGTTCAAGGTGATGATAAGGTCCAAGAGAAACAACCTGACGGAAGCTTGTGGCCTTTCCATATGCAAGGCCTCAGGTACTGTGAAAATGTATGGATGCTCATGAGATGTTTTCCATTGTTCTTCTCCGTGCTGAGTTGTGTATTTTTTTCTAATTGCAGCCATTGAGACTCTACTACTTAAGGAATATCTGTTGTGTTGTTGGAAAACCAGATCTCATATCTCCCCATCATGTTGCATGGTGTTCCTCCTTTAACTCCCACTTCATGGCATGTTGTTCCAATCTATCTCCCCAAATCCCTGTGTACATGAAGGATTTTATGCCTTTATTGCGCACATCACCTAGTCTCTCACTTGCACCTAAAATAAATGTAATCCATGTCTTCCATATTTATCGCAACTAAATCCATGATTTGAGAAATTAAATCAATCATAAGAATAGGGGTTGTGACATCCATCCCGTCTTAAGAATGCATTGTCTCAATGCATAATTCAAAATTTGCAATCACATTCAAATATAATTCAAGAAATTTACAATTGACATGATAATAAATCATCTTCCATTATTCAAATATTAAAGGTAATGCATGTATACACATTTACATTCTAGCAAAAAATCAACAAGATTCAATTTTATTTGCTTACATAAAGTTAATTTGTTATACATTATAGTAAGTACACGCACCAAAAACAAACATATTTGGAGAAAAAACAAGCACACTTGAATCATAATTATTTCAAGAACTTTTTCTATGTGAGTGTGTGATTTCCATTACTACCCTTCAGTTTTACAAGGTTAGAGTTACCTCTCTCCGACAATATTCCCCCTCTATTATAATGTGTTGTTCTATCTCGGTATACATAGGAACAACATCAAAGTATCAGTTCATGTCATTATTATAATCAAAATTAAAATATAACATTCCTTATTCCAATGCTTTCATAATGAATTTTCACAATACCTAAAAAAATAGCAATAAAGCACATGCATACATGTGTTTCCTGTACCATACCTATACACACTAAATAGTGCACTTCTCTAAGTCATTACTTCCAAGGGAATCCATGAATGGGAAACCTTGAGAAAGTGACATAGAGCTCCCTAGGTATGGAGTCACAAGGATGTTGATGGTGCTCTCAGCTAGAGCTATTGAAGCATGCAACCTTGCTAGTAAACCACACAATGGAAGATTCAAAGAGACAAGGGCAAGAATGCCAATATCCTCAAGAATCAAGAATGGAAATGCAATGAAACTATGCTAAGAATGAAAATGCAAGCTAAGCTATGAAAGGAAAGTATTACAAATCCTTACTAATTAAGCTATGTGAGCTAATCTAGAGCATAAAGGAAACTAAGCTAGATGCCATAAAAGCTAAGCTAAGAATGCAAGAATGAAAGCTAAATGCATGAAGATCCCCAAAAGCTCCAAAGTCTCCAAGAAATCCTGCAGCATAAGATTAGTATTCAAAGTTGGGATCCTAGAATGAGAAAAGAGCTCTCCTTTTATAGGGATTGAAAAGGAATGGACCATGGAGATTAAGAGGAAAAAGATTTAATCAAGGGTGGAGCTTGAAAGAGAAGCAATCCATGTGCAAAAATATCCTCTAATGAAAAAATAAGAGTTGACTTTTGTGTCCATATGAGACAAAAAGACCTTTTCTTCTTTTTATAAAATAAGAATAATGGTTCATTTGTGCAACTTAGGATAAGAGGAAGAGTGAGGGATTTTTATTTAATAAAAGGGGAGGAAATTCATTTTAAATAAATAAAGACTTAGGATAAAATGGTTAGCCCATGGAATAATTGAATAAATGATAAAATAGGATTTGATCAAGGAAATTGATATAATTTGAAAAATGTTGATTTTTTAAAATATTGATTCAGTGATTTGATAAATTGTTGAATGGGGGCCCAAAGTCTAGGCGACCATTTTAGGGTGCATACATTTGCCCCTCTTTGACTAATGTGAGATCGATTTGGGATCACATGTGGTCAAAGAATAGAATTGAAATGTGAGACCAATTTGGAATCACAAAAAAATTCAGACATGTGTTTAATGAATGGGAACATGTCAGGACAAAGATAAGCATAAGCTAACAAAGATAAGCTGAGAGACAAGACCAACACACCTGTGAATAGGAAATTGTCAAGTCTCAAATAAGAGATAAGAATCTCAAGAAAGGTTTGATTGATAAAGTTGAATCAAGGATTGAAGTTGATAGGTACTGCCCCCTCGGAATCAAAATCGAAATCAAATAGAGGAGAAAAAGTAAATTGATAAATCTGATCAAATCACTAGAAATCATAATCGAAGATGAAAGATGCCCCATTTTGACTAAGTTTGACTAAGAAAGATATAGGATAAAGATGAAGTCAAACCTCAGAGAGATGAATCAAATGAAAATGAATGAACGACTAGAAGGTTGAAAGAGATGGGGATGAAGAAATGAAGATGCCCCAACAAAGATCGAAGGATCGGGCCTCAAATGGTCAGCTAACTATGTAGAAGGAGAAAAGTTTTGAAATGTGATTTTGACTATCAAGATGAACTTGGATTTTGATTTCAATCATGAAAATGGATCTAGGACATCGACATTAGCCAGGGGTGCAATTTTCGCAAAATTTTGAGATGTTTTGAAAATTGGTCAAAAAGTTAAAATGCTATAAAAGGGGGGAAAAAAGGTCATTTTCAAAATCATTTGTCTTATTATGATATTGAGAATTTTTGAGAGCTTAGAGAGAGAAAATGGCCCAGCAAGTGATTTCGGTACACAAACATCGATTCCAACACACCCGGTTGCACAACCGGCCTCCTTAGTATGGTGCCCCAGTAAGTTTTCAGAAAAACTCGCCCTTTTAGTCATTTATGAGCATTTATTTCATTTTAAAACACATTTTTAATTTTTTAAAAATATTTCAAAGTTTTTGTCATGCGAAAGTTCGTACAATACTTATAAAGTATCGCACCCCTTTGATAATATTCATCGTGCGATAGTTCGCAAGTCCACATAGTATCGCACAGGTGTTCAATCCAGTATCTTACGATACAAGATGAAACATCGTGCGATGCTATGCAACTATCGTACCCAAAAATATTATCACACTGCTATTGAGGAAAGTATCGCATGATGCTTTATAAAAAATAGTATCGCACTAGTGTAAGAAATATGACATGTGTTAAATTTTGAGCAATATGACATTGGTCTAGACAATGTTTGCATTTAAGATTCTTTGTACTAATTTTATACATCCATCATGATATGTTCTGACATCTGGTTTGGGGTTATGGCTTATAGGAGAACTTTCTAGCACTGATTATCAAAGCGTCGAGAGTGATCGGGCTACGCTGTGTCCGAGATCTTGATGATCCGAGATGAGCAGACTTGGGGAATATGGGTTTCGGGTACTTGTTGTAGATGCCCCATATTTGGGCAGATCATGGGCTATTGACAATGTTGGCTGAGAGGTGGCACAATGAGCATAACACCTTTCACTTGCCTACTGGAGAGGCCACGATCACCTTGGAGGATGTCTATCGGATCCTTCGAGTGCCTAGCCATGGAGATCCAGTGAGTATAATCTTGTTTATAGATGTTCATAGATGTAAAGTTTCCATATGATAGAAACTGACATGATTGTTTGTTGGTACAAATATACTATGATTAGGATCCGACCGAGGGATAGTAGGTCATGCAGGACATGTTTTGGGATGTTAACTTTGTTGACAAACACCTCAGCTGGGACTGACTAATGGAGGAGTTTGGCAGAGATTTTTTCGTTCCATGCATAGTGTGCTCTATAGTAGCATAAGCACTGATTATCAATAGGAGCTAGAGAGGGTTCCCATTGGGTTGGGGCAGGTTGGTTGCAGACTTGGTAGCACACCCACGATAGATGGCATGGGATCCATCCATCCTAGCAGATATCTACCATGAGCTCCACAAGATTGTTTATAGGGAGAGGAGGACATGGGCCTGTGGTGCAGTCTTAGCACAGGTATGGGTGTGGGAGCACATCGCCGTTGTGCGCCCACATGTGCAGCTTAGGGAGTAGAGACACCCCTATATCTATAGGTACACAGGATTCCTCTCACAACCACATAGCGGAGATGTGACATACTACCAGAGGCTACTGGATGAGCTCACATCATTTCAGTGGAGACCATATAGGGCCTGTGAGCAGTGGGGTGATCAAGAGAGGGAGCTAGGATACATGTTATGCAACTGGCCACTAGTAGGTCGACACTCTGAGATAGTAGAGTGCTTCATCATCTCTCAAGTCTGGAGATAGTTTGGGCGACAACAAAGGGTTCCCACAGAGACCAATACATATGCCCGGGTTAGGGATGAGGAGGGACAGGGATGGTTGTTGATGCTGGACTACTAGTAGGCAGTACAAGATACCACAAGGATATGCAGGGAGCCATGGGACTATCTCCCAGACATGGTGGATGTAGGTGCAAATGCAGTCTACAGGGCAGAGCGGTGGAGGCATCCATTTCCATGATTTATAGTTCCTGATGCACAATCGACGACATAGGGTGGTGATGGAGATGATGGAGACGGGGGAGATGGGGGAGATGGAGGGAGGGTGAGAGAGAGGACAGGGATCCAGATCAGGTGGCTAGAAATGGTCTTGGAGACAAGGTTCTGAGGATGAGCTAGAGGATGCGGTGAGACCAGCTTGTCGATGGGTGGATGCTGGGCAAGACCAGCCTACAGGGGGAGGAGGAGAGGATCTTAGGGCTAGGATCCAGGCTTTGGAGATGGAGATGTAGAAGCTAAGGATTACTATTTCTATGAGAGATCAGCAACTGATGGATCTTCGAGCCAAGATAAAGCAGCGGGAGAGGGCAGCATAGGCTGACGTAACAGATATTCAGAGGGAGACAGCATGAGCTACTTATTATCACGGTCTCTACATACAGGTTGTACCTAAGGGACAGAGAGCACCACTCTACTCTGAGAGGGCTGGGAGATCTAACATGGTACCAGACAGGGTAGTAGCACCACCTCCACCACCACGTGATGGGGAGAGTCAAACTGAGGTCTAGGGTGTTAGATGTATAGAGACATATCCTAGGACATTATCTAGATTTTAGATCCCACATTGTATTTTGTATCATGACATTTATATATATGAGATTTATTGGATGTTCAATATATCTTGTGTATGCGTCCCACTTGTGATGGATGTTTTAGTTTTATATTATCTTGTGATATTGCTTAAAATGTATGATATATATTTTCATGTATAATCTCTCTCATAGATGTATGTTTAGTTCTCATGTTTATGATATAGACTCATGTTTCTGAAAATGATCTCTTTGATATTGATATGATGATAAGATTAACCCCTTGTGATGACAGTAAAAGGATGCGATGTGAAAGACAAGGAGCGAAAGACATGATCAAGAAAAAGTGAAAGGTGAGTGCAGTTGACTGACAAGTCCACAAAAGATGAAAGGAGAGCTCCCTCCATATGCAAGATGCAAAACTAATCTAACATGAAGCTAAAAATGCAAGCTACTATGAAAAGTGGTTTACTTGCAAGGTTACAAAGCTTTTAGACTCTAATATTCATCATCGAGCATTATTGGTAGCATCGCAAGATCATACAATACACACTATTATAACCATGTGAATTTGAATATGATCTATATTAGATAGATATGTGGGAATCCCATCTAGGCATCAAAGACATATAGGTCAAGATGACTAGTGCAGTGAGATTTCCTAAGTTTAATATGGCAAGATTATACTCGCATTGAGACCCAAGGAAAGTCAAGATGGCTATAAGTATTCACTTGTGAAAACAGTCAAGGATAATACCTTGTAGACCCCAATGTCAAGTGGAACAAGCATAAATGCTAATGACAGTTAGGACCAACAAAGTGTACCCACAAGCAAAAAAAGAAATAAAACATGTCCTCATGCCCCCAGTCTTCTAGCTCGGCATCATCAAAAATTATTAGGGAGAGAGCACTCATCAAAGAAATCATCATAGACATCACATAAAGAAATAAAGTCAAACAAGTCTCAATGAGTCGACTGTTTAAGTGCATGTGTGTAGGTCATAGAGTCAAACTTTGAGT
Organism: Chamaecyparis obtusa; assembly: GCA_027943335.1. Classification (NCBI taxonomy): domain Eukaryota; kingdom Viridiplantae; phylum Streptophyta; class Pinopsida; order Cupressales; family Cupressaceae; genus Chamaecyparis; species Chamaecyparis obtusa. The sequence continues at coordinate 172,275 of BSBK01010480.1, read as the reverse complement.
ATCACATCTGCTAGTGAGAAATATCATATCATGCTAGACTGTGGGTAAGATATCTGATAAGTGTTGAGAAACACTTGATGCTAGGGTAGTGTTGAAAAACATAGTTGGGGTGGTGTTGAAAAACACTGTTTGCAAGATGTCCTAAAGACCAACGCATCCTAGAGACCAAAGCTAACATAGTTATGATCCCTAGACAAAGACAAAGACCAATTCCAAACCAAGGCAACAAGGTCAAGGCATGATGGAGAAAGGCTAAGTGTTGATGATGCATGCTAAGAAACAAGGGTAAAGCCTCAAGTAGCCCCTGTTTCCAAGTTTTCACCACTTGGAGATTTTTTTGATTTTTTCAATTTTTTTGTATTTTTGCTACCAAGGTGCCTATTTCCAAGTTTTCACCAAGGCACTTTTTCTATTTTTTTTATTTTTTTTGCATTTTTTGATTTTTTTATATTTTTGCAGAACTTTATATGCTTTTTAGGATTTTTTCAGCATCATATATGAATTTATTTTTTTTGAAATTTTTTTAGGATCAATAAATATGTACAAAAGATGCCCCCAAATAGAATAGGCATCATGGATAGAACTTCTTGAGGTGCAAAACATTGATAGGATTAGGGAGCTATTCTCCCTCTTTAGTAGACAACAAATAAGCACCTGTCCCAAAAGCAACAGTAATAATGTATGGTCCAAGCCAATTAGGTTTGAACTTTCCCTTTTGCTCTTTATGTTGTTGGTTCTTAGGGTTTTCTCATAAGACAAGATCTCCCACTTGAAATTCTCTAGGGAAAACCTTCTTGTTGAATGCTTTGGACATACGCTTTTGGTAGACCCTCATGTGATCAAATGATGCTTTACGCTTTTCATCTAGAAGTTCTAATTCTTGGAGTCTCATGGTGTGGTAGTCTTCATCTGTCACTAGACCTTTGAGAGAGACTCTAAGTGAAGGAATCCCCACCTCTAAAGGTAACACTGCTTCAGCACCATAAGTGAGGGAAAAAGGAGTAGCCCTAGTTGGGGTACAAACACTCATTCTATAGGCCCATAAGGCTGGATTTATCTGTAGATGCCCATCTCTACCATTCTTGTGAACTATTCTATGGAGAATTTTGAGAGTGGTTTTATTCGAAGCCTCTACTTTTCCATTTCCTTGTGGGAAGTAAATGGAGGACCAATGTTGTTTTATCTTGAATTTCTTGCAGAGATGTTTAAGGTCCTGGTTTTTAAACTGTCCTCCGTTGTCAATGATTATTTCAGAAGGCACTCCATACCGACAGATGATATGGTTCAAAATAAATAGAGAAATTGTCTTGTCCGAGGCAAAAGAAAGTGGGACAGCTTCTACCCATTTGGTAAAGTAATAAATAGTAGTGATGATGAATTTGTGTCCACTTGATGAGTTGGGATGAATATTCCCAACAAGGTCAAAGGCCTGGCCAATGAGCTATAGATGGAATAAGCTCCCTGCCTAGAGCATGTATCAGGTTACCGTGTTTCTGTTGCCCAAAATTTCCTATTCTGCCAATTTGGCCAAGTTTCCAAGTCTCTATTTTTATCGTGCCCTGCTGCAACTTGGTTTCACTTGCAAAGTAGATCCTCAAAGTTTTATGCTTTGCACTCTAAACCCCATGATCTTCAATGTGTCACCATGCTTCAGTTTAGATTGCATCACTTAATTCGTAGAAACCTCAGAGATATTCAAGTTTGAAAGCTTGCAGGAAATACTGTTGCAGGGTTCCAAAAAGTGTTCAGTGTTGAAAACCCTCTGTGTTTTCTTCCTTTTGGTTTGAAAGCTCAGGATGTTTTTGACTTTCAGCCTGAAAACCCTCTTTGTTTTCGACCTCTTCACATCTTCCCAACAGTTCTTCCTAATGACAACATTCTTTTTATGTGCGCAACTCTGATCTAGTGGGGCCCAATTGGTTTTCGGCAAGCTGTTATGCAGGTTGTCGCATGATCGCATAAGTCCTTTTCCCCTTATGCGACCATGTGACTAACCATTGACGGTCCTGTTGAAGAATGCTAGCAATTTGTCACATGATCGCATAGTCCTTTTTTAGGCTATGCGAACATGTGACTAGCCATTAACTGCGCTGATAGGGGCCTGCAGTTTGGTGATGTGCCCGCATTTCATTGGTCGGCTGGTGACAGGGTTTTACAGTGGGCCCAGGATGCAAGTGCGGTAAAGATCTAACAGTGGTCGCATGTTCGCATGGGATCTTCCAACCCCATGCGATCATGTGACAACCATCCGATGAGGATCTCAATGGCTCGTGGGTCTGATGGAGTCTAAGTCTGTGATGACTATGCGGTGAAGATCAACGGCGGTCGCATGATCTCATATGCTCTTTTGACCCCATGAGATCACGTACTCACTGTTAGATTAGAATCTTAGTCAAGGTGGGCCTGGGTTTGGTAAAGTGGATGCGTGGTTGCGCGGTTAAGAGATTTCACATGGTCGCTGGATGTAACCGAGGTTAAGAAAAAGTTAACCGACTTGGCGACTAGGAAGAAATGAACTCAAGGTAAGCCAGGGTTAATCTTGCAGTGCGGTCTTGTGGGCCCAGATGTTTTATGTGGTAGCGGAGATAGTTTTAAGTGGCTAGTCACATGATCGCATGCAGCCTTTTGGGCTCATGCGATCATGCCACCAACATTCATTTCAAGCGGTGAACATTTTTTTCGCAGGCTTTTCTTCTATAGAGAATGTTGCAAGTGGCAGGTAGCTAAGATTTAATTTTTGAGGGTGATTACAGGTTAAAGGAAGATGATGATGAAGTCTGGGCGGCCATCATGGGTCGTTTCTTGTCCCAAAAGGGTACAAAATAGCATTCATGGTGAGACTTTTATTGCAGGGAGGTAGTTGAGTCCAGGTTGTTGATTTGCAGGCAATGTAGTACAAGGATGGGCACGCAAACCTGAGGTCTGATTGGCCATGTTACAAAATTTATTCATGATCAAATTTGATTGATCATTTGGATCGACCTAGGGTTTATTATTAAATTGTAATCTTGTAACCCTGGTTAAATTTTGACTCCTGCCTACGTGCAGTTGAGTGATGTATATATTCTTTTTTGGAGCTTTTGAAGCTCAGAATCCAGCAATTGTAAAAAGAAAGTTTCTTTCTTAGAGAGCAATTTGTGTCAATTTTCCTGCCCTTTGGCTTTCTACAATTGTAATTTTCATTGATTGTTCAGACATTGCAAAGTATTTTGTGACATTCTTGTTGTCCTTATGCTTTTTTTGTGTGGATTATCTCTTATTGGATTTAAGTATATGCATGATTTTATTGATATCTTAGGTTTTCTGATACCTCTTGCTTTGCTACAATTTTGTGTGTTTCCTATGTTTGATATGATTTAGATGTTTTGTGGGTATGCTATAACCCCTAGCAGTCTTGTCTCAATCCTACACCGAGTTGTAGAAGTGACTATCTGTTTGCAGGTCATAAGTGGTGTCTTCTGTTCAGGCCCTCTTATGAAACACTTATGCAAGCTTGTTCAATAAGTTGTAATCTCCTAGACCTATTTCCATCACTGGCTTCATCCCTCTATACTGAGATCCAAACCCTAGTTTCGGTGCATCACCTAGTAGGTAGTTTGCTTTCAGTTATTTCCCTTTCATGCACTCCTTCTAACCCTTTCCCTCAAAAGAATTTACTTTTCCTATTAAGAGAAAACTAAGGTGATTATCCAAGAGGAACTAGCCTAGAACTTGGAGGTTTCATCTTGGTTAGCAAAGGTCCCGCAACCTTGAGATGATTCCCATGTTATATTGAGTTATCAAGACCAAGAGAGCTTGAAACAAAGGTGCAAACTCAGTGTATAACAATTCTGGCACACCGGGTGGGACCACAGTGAAGATCAGATTAAAGTTCAAAGGTGTTCCTATTGGTTCATCTACAAAGGGATCAAACAAATTTGGTACAAAAGGTCTATCAGTATAGGTTCAAGCTCAAGCATTCCCCACCTTGGTGCCAATGTATAACAATTCTGGCACGCCTGGTGGGACCACAAAAGAAGTCTACTTGAAAAGAATATGGTATCTCTGATATGCTGATAACATATTACAGACCTAAAAGAGGTCATTTTGCTACATATCTGGCAACTCTGGAAAGTCTACTGGTTTCAAAGATCAGATGCTGGTATGTTTCAAATATTTCATTTTTAAATTCCAGCTGATTACATGAGTAGACATGTCAAGTTTCTATGGACAGTCAGGTTACTCACCATCCTATCATGGGAATAATGCTCAATGGGCTAGTTCCTAGCCCTATCAAAGCCTAAAACCTCCTTTTACCCCAAGCTATTATACTTATCAAGGGTATCAATATATCCAGTATGCCCTAAATGAGTTTGCCCTTGTGCAAAGTTATGAGAGGGCCCTCTGACAAGATGGATCATGGGCACAAGAGGCATAACAAAAAATGCAAAGCCAACTTCCCCATCCTGTTTACCACCCACCCTCCCCTTCTCAACCTATTCAACAACAAATGTAGACTCTGAGCTCAAACTTTATGAAGGAGCAAGAAAAGGCAAAGAGTGCATTGCTTGATTTGATTAAGCAAGTCTCTAAGCTCAAGGAGCAGAGAGAGCTAGAGGCTCAAAGTTATTATGAGGAGTTAGCTCCTTACCAAGAGCTAGAGGCTCAAAGTTATTATGAGCAGGAGGCAGTTCCTTACCAAATGACAAAGGCTCTTATTGATGAGCAACAAGTAAGGCAGTTTCAAGAGGAGATCATACATTGAGCTAAAATTGAGGCAACAAGGTTAAGATCAAAAATTGCTCAACAAGAGGCTCCTAGGCCTAAGATTCCAAGCTGGAGGGCCCATTTGTCTCAAGAACCTACACATGTGGAGTGTGCAAAGCCTTCATTTCCAAGCTTCAAGACAGGTATGCCTTCCGTGTCTCCCTCTAAGCCCCCTTAGTTTCACATCCCAAGTTTTAAGACAAAAATCTCTTTTCAAGAGCCTGTGCTTGAGATGTAGCCCACCACTCTACAAGAGTAGCCTATTCAGAGAAGTGAGTTATCCCAAGAGACCCCTCTGGTCTCTCAGGATGATGAGGTGATTTGGATTCCCCAATGGACTCTGCCTCCTGGTTGTCAGATGCCAAGTCTTTTCAAAGATACTAGTCTAGTATCAGAGCAAGGGCCTGTGGTGAATGAACTTTCATGTGATCAGGAGGAGAGGACATCTGAGGTATCAGTGCAGAGTGATGACTATGGTGAAATGGAGCAGCAAGGTGGGGAGGTGGAGGTTGATGCTCAACCTGAGCTCTTGGTTGATTTTCTTGATGAGCTCCCCCTCTTTGTTGATGATGAAGAAGAGACCATGCCATTACCTATGGCTGAAGGTCAATTAGAACAAAAGGTTCACCATCAATAGGAAGTTGCTATAGAAGGGGATGCCATGTCCTTATTTGATGAGCTTCCTGGTTTTTATGAGCAGGGTGATAAAGATGTGATCATAGCCACCTCTTTGAAGTTGCATCAGCTAGAAGAGATTGATCCCGAGGATATGCTGATTCATGAGCTTGATCTCATTTTTGAGGAGGCTTCCCAATGTACAGAAGATGACTAGAGCCTTGGGGAGGATTATTTGGGAAGCATCATAGGAGACTTGTGTGTGGAGCTTGATTGTAATGAGCTCTTAGCCTGTTTAAAGGAAGAGGATGACAATCCCCTGACTATGGATGATGAGTTGTTGTGGCTATCCATGATGAAGGTAACCATGAAGATAAAGAAGAAGCAATCAAGGAAGATCCTGCCTTAAGAATTTCATGAGGTTGCCCCATTAGATACTTGGCCAAAAAAGAGTTCACTAAGACACCTCCATATGATCCATTTGAGGTGAGTGAACTTGATCTTATTTTTGCAGACGCAGTGCATCCTCATTTGCCAAATTTTTATGTGCCTCACATCCTTGTAGCTATCCTCATGAGTCCAATGAAAAATACCCTGAGGAGGAAGGGTAGCTATTTCTCTAATGAATCATTTTGTTTATCCAAGTTTCTGCACTAGTTAGTTTAGGGTAGGTTAGTTTTTCCTACTTTCTTTCCCTATTTTCTAGGTTAGTTTTCCTATTTTCCAAGAAGTGCTTGAGCACAGTCTGGTTCAGTTTTGTCTCTGTCAAAGTTTTGTGTTCCTGTGATGACTCCTATTCCCAATGGATATGTCAAGGTCATTGGTCTAATGTCTAATAGGCTAACATCCCGTAGAAGTTGCCAAAATGTTTCCCAAAATTTCCTATTCTGCAAATTTGGCCAAGTTTCTAGGTCTCTATTTTTATCCCACCCTGTTGTAACTTGTTTTCACTTGTGAAGTAGATCCTCAAAGTTTAATGCTTTGCGCTCTAAACCCCATGATCTTTAATGTGTCACCATGCTTCAGTTCAGATCGCATCACTTAATTCACAGAAACCTCAGAGATATTCAAGTTTGAAAGCTTGCAAGAAATACTGTTGCAGGGTTCCAAAAAGTGTTCAGTGTCAAAAACCCTCTGTGTTTTCTTCCTTTTGGTCTGAAAGCTCAGGATGTTTTTGACCTTCACCTTGAAAGCTCAGGATGTTTTTAACTTTTGGCCTGAAAACCCTCTGTGTTTTTGACCTCTTCACATCTTCACAGCAATTCTTCCTAACGACAACATTCTTTTTATGTGCGCAACTCTAATCCAGTGGGGCCCAGTTGGTTTTCAGCAAGCTGTTATGCAGGTTGTCGCATGATCACATAAGTCCTTTTCCCCTTATACGACCATGTGACTAACCATTGACGGTCTTGTTGAAGAATGCTAGCGGTTTGTCACATGATCACATAGTCCATTTTTAGGCTATGCAAACATGTGACTAGCCGTTAACCGCGCTGATAGGGGCCTGCAGTTTGGTGATGTGCCCGCATTTCATTGGTCGGCGAGTGACAAGGTTTTACAGTGGGCCTGGGATGTAAGTGCATTAAAGATCTGATGGTGGTCGTATGTTTGCATGGGATCTTCTGACTGCATGTGATCATGCGACAACCATCTGATGAGGATCTCAATGGCTCGTGGGTCCGATGGAGTCTCAGTTTGTGATGACCATGCGGTGAAGATCAATGACAGTCACATGATCTCATGGGATCTTCCGACCCCATGAGATCACGTGCCCGCCGTTAGATTAGAATCTTAGTCAAGGTGGGCCCGGGGTTGGTAAAGTGGATGCGCGGTTGTGCAGTTAAGAAATTTCACGTGGTCGCTAGATGTAACCGAGGTTAAGAAAAAGTTAAGCGACTTGGCGACTAGGAAGAAATGAACCTGAGGTAAGCCAGGGTTAATCTTGTAGTGCGGTCTTGTGGGCCCAGATGTCTTATGTGGCAGTGGAGATAGTTTTAAGTGGCTAGTCACATGATCGCATGCGGCCTTTTGGGCTCATGCGATCATGCGACCAACGTTCATTTCAAGCGGTGCAACTTTTTTTCGCAGGCTTTTCTTCTACAGAGAATGTTGCAAGCGGCGGGTAGCAAAGATTTAATTTTTGAGGGCAGTTGTAGGTTAAAGGAAGATGATGATGAATTTTGGGTGGCCGTCATGGGTTGTTTCTTGTCCCAGAAGGGTACCAGTTAGCATTCATGGTGAGACTTTTGTTGCAGGGAGGTAGTTGAGTTTAGGTTGTTGATCTCCAAGCAATGTAGTACAGGGATGGGCACACAAATTTGAGGTCTGATCGGTCATGTTGTTGCAAAATTTATTCATGATCAAATTTGATTGATCATTTGGATCGACCTAGGGTTTATTATTAAATTGTAAATCTTGTAACCCTGGTTAAATTTTGACTCCTGCTTGTGTGCAGTTGAGTGATGTATATATTCTTTTTTGGAGCTTTTGAAGCTCAGAATCCAGCAATTGTAAAAAGAAAGTTTCTTTCTCAGAGAGCAAGTTGTGGAAATTTTCCTTCCCTTTGGCTTTCTACAATTGTAATTTTCATTGATTGTTCATACATTGCAAAGTATTTTGTGACATTCTTGTTGTCCTTATGCTTTTCTTGTGTGGATTATCTCTTATTGAATTTAAGTATATGCATGATTTCAATGATATCTTAGGTTTTCTGATACCTCTTGCTTTTCTACAATTTTGTGTGTTTCCTGTGTTTGATCCGATTTAGATGTTTTGTGGGTATGCTATAACCCCTAGCAATCTTGTCTCAATCCTACACCGAGTTGCAGAAGTGAATGTCTGTTTGCAGGTCATAAGTGGTGTCTTCTGTTCAGGCCCTCTTATGAAACACTTATGCAAGCCTATTCAGTAAGTTGTGATCTCCTAGACCTATTTCCCTCACTGGTTTCATCCCTCTATACTGAGATCCAAACCCTAGTTTCAGTGCATCACCTAGTAGGTAGTTTGCTTTCAATTATTTCCCTTTCATGCACTCCTTCTAACCCTTTCCCTCAAAAGAATTTACTTTTCCTATTAAGAGAAAACTAAGGTCATTATCCAAGAGGAACCAGCCTAGAACCTAGAGGTTTCATCTCAGTTAGCAAAGGTCCCACAACCTTGAGATAATTCCCATGTTATACTGAGTTATCAAGACTAAGAGAGCTTGAAACAAAGGCACAAACTTAGTGTATAACAGTTTCTGACACTTTTCACATGATTTAGCAAAAGCTATTGCATCTGTCTACATGGTAGGCCAATAGTACCCATCCCTAAGCAACCTTCGGGCCATGGCAAGACCATTGGAATGTCCTCCACAAATGCCCTCATGAATGTCAACTAACACTTGGTCGGACTCATCCTTTTCCAAGCACCTAAGAAGTGTCCCATCTAAACCCCTCCTATACAAATCACCAGAGATAAGGTGTGGTGAGAGGCATTTTGGGTTAATTTTCTTCATTCAGAATGATTGAAGGTGTTGGGAATAATTCCATCATGGAGATATGAGTAAATGGCACCATAGCAGGATGACTCATGGCCAACAAGGGTACAAACAACTTGGCTTTCTTGGGAGTCAGATAGGATAGCGTAGCTCTTCCACCAAGAATTTGAATATGGACTCATGTTGTTCTACCTGAAGGAGTGAAGCCAATTTAGCCATAGCATCAGCTGCTTTGTTCTTTGTTCTAGAGATTTGTTGAAATGTAACAAAGGTGAAATATCATCGCAATGAATCAACCATTTTCTTGTAGGGTACCAGTTTTTCATCCTTTGTTTGGTATTCTTCATTAATTTGGTTAACTATTGATTGTGAATCCCCATATATATGTAGCTCTGTGATTATCCATTCTATTGCCATTTTTAGTCCATTTGTCAAGGCCTCATACTTAGCAATGTTATTTGTACATGGGAACAATAGTTTGTAGGACTTAGGAATTGTGTATCCATGAGGAGAAATAAATAACACCCTTGCTCCTGGACCATTTTGCATGAAAGAGCCAATAAAGAACATCTTCCATGTTCTTGCAGTCATGTACATTATGTGCTCATCTAGAAATTCAACTTGAATTGGCTCTTTATCTCGAATTGGGAAATCAGCCAATTGGTCAACTATGGCTTGTCCCTTTATAGCTTTACACTCAACATACTCTATGTAAAATTTTGATAAGACCATCATCCACTTAGTAAGTCTACCTATGAGAGCAGCCTTACTAAGCAAATATTTGAGAGGATCAATCTTTGCAATGAGGTGTATTGCATGCACAAGCATGTAATGTTGCAAATTTTGGGAAGCAAACACCACCGCAAGGCAAGATTTTTCAATACTAGTGTAATTGACCTCATATGACACGAGAGTACGACTAATGTAGTATATAGCTCTACTTTTCCAGTGTCATCAAGTTGAGCCAATAATGCCCCCAAGGAAGATTTTGTTACTGAAACATACAATATGAGTGGTTTTCCTGGGATAGGAGGCATTAAGATTGGAGGATTGGCCAAGTACTACTTGATTTGGTCCATGATTTGCTGAAAATTCTCATTCCAAGCACATTTAACCCCTTTGTGCAATGTCTTATTAAAGGGTTGAGCTCTATCTGCTGTTTGTGAAATGAACCTCCGTATAGATTGAAGACATCCCTGAAGAATCCTCATTTGGCTAATGTTTGTGGGAGGCAGCATATCCAAGATTTCTTGAACTTTCTCTGGGTCCACCTCTATTCCTTTGGCTGAAATGATAAATCCTAGAAGTTTTCCAGAGGTGACTCCAAATGCACACTTTTTGGGATTTAATCTTAATTGAAACTGCTCCATACAATCTAAAATGACTTCCAAATCGCCTAAATGTGTATCCCTTTTTTTAGATTTTTCCAAGGTGTCATCCACATAATCTTCCATATTCTTGTGCATCATGTCATGGAAGATGGTTGTCATAGCTCTTTGATAAGTAGCTCCTACATTTTTTAATCCAAATGGCATGACATTCCAACAATAGGTTCCCCATGTGCAAGTGAATGCAGTCTTTTCTTGGTCTTCAGGAGCTATCTTGATTTGATTATACCCAGAAAAACCACCCATCAATGAATAGATCTCATAACCCGCTGTCATGTCCACTATCATGTCTATGTTAGGAAGTGGAAAATCATCCTTTGGGCATGCTTTATTAAGATCTCTAAAATCTGTGCAGATGCGAATGGACTTGTCATGTTTTGAAATTGGTACAATATTGGATATCCATTCGGCATAATCAATGGCTCTTATAAATCCTTCACTGAGGAGTTTTTCTAGTTCAGCTATGTGAGGATGCATTTTCCTCAATTTATGTTTTACTGGTTTTATACTTGGAGCTATGGACAAGTGATACATAATGAGCTTAGTGTCCAACCTTGGCATGTCTGAGTAAGTCCAAGAAAAATTAATCTTCTTGCTCTGTAGGAACTTGGTATATGCCTCTTTTTCTTGTGTTGATAGAGATTGAGCCAAATGCACTACTTGTGGAGCCTCTTCTGTATTCAAATTAACTGGCTGTGTAGGCTCGACAAGCACTGAAGATCTGTCTTGAAAATAACTTGGGAGATGATCAAGTACCTCATCCTTAGGTGTCTCGGAGAGGTTTTCACCCTCGGATACGTCCTTTATTTTTACTTTTTAGGTTCTGACACCACCACACAGTGGTTTTTGCCATCAAAACTCTTATTCTTTTTTTCTTTTCTTTTCATTTTGCAACTAAGGTACTTGATATCTAGTTTTTTCATGATTTTAGTTGGTTCGCTGGTGGAAGAGACTACATGCTCAAGGGCATTTAGGTAACATGCTATCTCATAGTCATTTTGGAAAGTTAATAGTTGAGGCTCTTGATAGCACTGAGACCAATCAATTAGATGAGGATTGGAAAGGGGTAGGTCAATGATGGGTTCAACGTTGTGGATGTGAATGGTATCATCTCTAGTGATTGCAGAGTTAGGGTCTATAAAGTATCCCTCTAAGGTACCCAAATTAGGATTTATCCTACCAAACGAAGCATCATCCACTAAAGTGACTTGCAGATTCAAATCCACTAATCCTACACTAGACTCGTTAGCTACCTCAAGTTGGGAACCATATGTATGGACAACATCAATGTCCATGTCAACTATAGAAGCATCAAAGAGAGATTCCCACTCATACTCATGTGAGTCTGTATCTAAATCTTGGCTGGGATGTTTACACCAAGAATATTTACAATGTCTAGATGTGGAAGCCTTAATGTCACCAAGGGTAACACTCTCTTGGATGCCATTCATGTATTGATGTTCTTGAATAGGATCCTCAACATGATCTTCAACAGCGGACTCTTCTTGTTCTAGGCCTGAAATTATTGGGTGAGCAACTGGAGTGTCTGAATCTCCCCAAAGGAGATTGGTGGAAGGAACCAAATCTTCACACCTATCTTGTTGATTTTGAAAATTGGGTATGTAGTTTGATTCATCATCACTATCCTTTGTAGCAAGGATAGGAGCAGTTTTCTTGTCAGTTTTTTGAAAACCTAGGCCAACTATTTTCTTAGACCTGCATCCAAAAAGAGCATGATCGAGTGGTTTGGCTCTAGCATCTAATATGTTATTGAGAGGACCATGACCTGGGTAGCCCATATTTTTGACCAAAGTGTGTCCTCTCCCATAAGCCTTAGGAGAGGGAGAGAAGTTCTCATTATGCATGTATTTGTCTTCTCTATAGATCTAGTCCTTAATGGCCACCTCTTATTTTTCATCCTAGATGGGCACTGAGGACTCTACAAATGTACCAAATAGAGTCATGGCTGAAGATGAAGGATGCATCTCTTGTGAAGGTTTTCCATAGGACCTAGGTGAGACTAGCAGTTTTGTAAAGGAGTCAATTTGATATCCCCCCATACCAAGGTCTATGGACTTGAACTGATTCTTGTACTGTGCTAGGGTTGCATCAAAATCCTTTGCTTCCTTGTTGAGAGGAACATGGGTCCCTATTGAAATTGCATTTATAGATAATGTGCTATCCATGGGTATACAGACTTCTACTCCATTATAGGGGAACTTAACACATTGGTGGTAGGTGGATGGCACCGCTTGCATGTCATGGATCCACGGTCTACCAAGTAGGATATTATATGCTAGAGGACCAACATCAACAATTTGGAACAAAATGTCCTTTTCAATAGGCCAATCCTGACAGGAAGGATGGCCAACCCTTTAGAACTTCTCTCTGCCTCATCATAGGCTTTAATGGTAATTTTCTTTTGGGTATCAATAACTTGCTCAGAATAACCCAGTATCTTCAACAGACTCAAGGAACAAATGTTGAGCCCAGCACCCCCATCAATCAACACACGCTTGACACAGGTCTTGTGAATCATGACTTTGATATGAAGAGAAAGATTATGCAGATGGCTCAAAGCTTTGTCATCTTCTTCTAAGAATGTTAGGTAATGAGGGCTGGCAAGGTGGTTAACCATGTTCTAGAATTGGTCAACATCTATGTTGTTAGGAACATTGGTTGCATGCAAAGCATCCTCAAGGATACACTTATGTCTTGGAGACAATTCCAAGAGTTCAAAGATTGAGATTTGAGTTGGCATTCTTTGTAATTGGTCAACAAGATTATAGCTCATTTCAAGGTTGACTGCTGATTTAGTGGTGACATTCTTAGATGTCACTTGCTTGGGTTTGCTGGACTGGTTGGAACTAGGACCTCTAATAACCACATGACCTTGGATTTGACTTTCGGTGACAACGTTAAGAGCTTGGGATGATCTTTGAGAGTGAGGACCCCTAAGCACCACCACAGGTTCTTCATCAAATATAGGAGGAGAGCCCACTTCATAACCATAAGGATCTTTGTCTCTCATCATGTTGACATTTTCCTCCATAATCTCAAGCATATTGACCACGTTTTTGGCACCTATGTAGGTATAGTTGATTTTGGCCTTGCCATTCTTGGGTTTAGAGGTTTCCCCCTTTTCATATTTGGGCAAAGGCTCCTTGAATGCCTTATGGTCTGCATTGGTATTAAACCCATCAATCGAAAGTTTTCCACTCTCAATAAGATCCTGAATAAGGTTCTTAAGTTTCCAACAATGTTCGATGTCATGTCCAATGCCATTGTGGAATTTGTAGAAAGCTTTTACATTCCACCAATGTGGCTTAACGTCAGGTATGTGGAAATTTTCTGGATCTTGTGGTTGTGCAAGGTTATTGGAAATACATGTCTTGAAAACATCCTCATAGGAGTCACCTAGTTTAGAAAATTGTCGGCTCTCCTTTTTAGGCTTATCTTGATACTTTGGTTTATGCTCTTGTTGGCTAGAGGATGTGTTGAGCTTCATATCTTGGACTGCACTAAACAAATGGAGGACTCCTTGATCCTTGGGTTGCGAAGAGTCCACAACTCTGTCATTGACTACTTGCTTGTTCTTGTTCCAATGCAAGTGCTTGCCTTTGTCCTTATTAGCATTGTTAGTATTCTGACCATTGTTGTTATTGCTATGTTTGGTCAAAATGCCTTGCTCTTTCAAGACATCCTCAATTCGACATGCGGTTTCGACCATAGTGTCGAAGGAATCAAAGACCATCTTTCGAACCTCGTACCGCATTTTAGGGACCAAATTACTAACAATGATATCAATCCTTTCATGCTCAAGAATAATCCTAGAATAGCGAGAGCACAATCATCTCCACCTTTGTAAGAAGGTAACAAAGGATTCCCCTTGGTTTTGCTTCAAATTGCACAAGTCTAACATAGTGACTGATCTTGACAAGTTGTATGTAAAATGTTGAACAAATCTATGGACAAGTTCTTTGAAAGTTTTGATGGGAGGGGTTATGTTGGTAAACCACTCCATGGCTTGGCCCTTGAGACTCCTTGGAAATAATCTCATAAGATAGGAGTCATCTTGGTGAAATTAAAAACTCATGATGTAGAACCAGATGCACATGATCGTGTGGGTCACCATTGTCATCATACTTGTCATACTGGGGGATTTCAACTTTTCTAGGAAAATCCTTCGTACTGACACTTTTGTCAAAAGGATTGGGACAAATTGAATCAAGTGAAAAGGAACTTTTAGGTGCCAACACCTTTTCCATCATACGCTTGAGTTGCTTGATCTCCTCTTCTTGAGAGGGTCCTTGTTTCTTGATTCTCCTTGCCACATCAAATTTGTAAGGGACTCTGGCACCCTTGTTAATCAAGCTCTCTAGGAACCTATCCTTGTTTTGATGAACATACTTCTCCACATATTGTTGGAATAGTGGCTCTTGTTGCATCCTCATAAAATCTTGATCATCAAAACTTGCACTACTTCCTCCATGTTGAGAGCCATGATGAGATCATTGGGAGGGTTGTCTCGAGTTCCTAGGAGGTGTTTGTCTCCTATGTTGTGAAATCCTCCTTCCTCTAGGACTAGGAGATCTTGAAGGGGTCCTTGACTACCTTCTACTTCTTGGGGTTCTTAAGGGAGTAGATGGTGGAGAGTTGTTTCCATTGTTGGTACCCCTATTGTTGAATTGGTCATTGAGTTGTTGGGCTAAAAGCTTATCTTGTTCTTCTTGGAATGATTTTCTTTTTAATTCTAACAAGGCTTGTTGCTCCACCTCTAGGTGTCTAAACCTTTATTCTTTAGTGGCTTGTTCATCCAAAAAGGCTTTCTTTTCATGCTCAATCCTTTTAAGCCTCTCATTTGCATATCTTGAGGTTGTTTTGAGCGGAGAGTTGGGCCTTAAATGTTTGGACAATTTGTTAGTAAATGCTGCATTCACATGAGCATCACTAGATTCATTGTTTTGGTCTTCATGTTGTGACCGTGCATCTTGGTGAGCTCTTCCATAATGTCTTTTAGCTCTTTGATGGGCATCTAAATATCTTAAGTTGATAGGGGGTGATTCAAGTTGATTGTCATCACCAAATAGCATGTTATCCCTATGTCTTTGGAAAATGTCATCAAGATTTTGATCCATCTCTTCTCTCCCCTTTCTAGTAATGGTGTAACTCATGTCCATATTTGATTGAGAAGGTGCTAAAGAGGTACTCAACTCACTAGGATTTCTCTTTGGGTCAAACCAAGCTTCAGACTCACTCCTAGGTGATTGATCAAAGACAAGTTCCTTTCCTTTTCGCTTTTGATGAGTTTGGACTAAGGGTAACTATTCAAAGACAACTTGAGGTTGTTTTCCTTGACTAACTTGGTACCTTGTTGTAACCGACATGAAAGAAAAGGACCCTTGGTGATAAGATGACCCTATGAAATGTCAATACCAAACTAGGATAGTAAAAGTGTTCAATTGTCCAAAAAGAGATGGTGAGATAGAAAGCTGCAAAAGGTGTAAACCAACATTGCCACAGAGGTGTATAATAAAAGGATGAGTATCCTAACACATATGGACCAGGAGGATGGATTTAACCAAATATATGTTTGAAATTGAATTCGAATATTTATGGAAGTGATTTGGACAAAAGAGTATTGAAACTCTCCAACTATGTTACCAAAGAATCTAAAGGTGTACTTTTTCAACAAAGATGATTCCTAACTTATCAATGACAAGCAAGATTACTTTGTAAACTCAAAGGGTACTAATTCAAGGGGTCTAAATACAGGAACCCGAGGTATAAATAGGTTTCCAGTGGCAGAGTAAGTCACCTACTAAAATTTGGTTGACCAAAGGAAGGCTAAAAATGGTATAAATCAGACAGACAGAAAAAAAGACTCTGTGCGACAATTTCCAGGCAAACAATACGATACAATCTTCCTAGGTGATATTTCACACTAAGCAGTGCAACAGTTTCCAAGCAGCTTGTGTGATACTTTCCAGGCAAGCAGTGCGATAGTTGTGTAGCAACAAACTATCACACGATAGATCTCATTACAGTGTGCGATGAAGTTTCAGGATCATATGACTCTTGACCGGTGAGTGTCTAAATTTTAGTTTTAAGGGTAATTCGGTCAAAGTTTCAATCTGATGGTTGGATTTTTCAGTTTCAAGCATAGCACTAGTAGTAATCAGACAAGTTTGCAAATAGTAGGTGATCAAACATGTCATAAAACACTTGCACAAGGGCAAAATAAACCTTTCCAAGACAATCAATTGTGATATCAAAGCAATAAAATCCTATGAATGCTTTCATGATGTTTGATATTTGAGAACGTTTACATGGGTAGATCACAGCAAGAACACTTCAAGCACTTACTAGCCTAAAGAGACAATGGCTCAATACTTAACAATTTGGCCCACACTTGATGCTCCATTGCCTCACACAAAGTGGTTACCCACAATAGATATTGGCTTTGTCGTGGAAGTGCCCATGACACAACCAAAGGAACAAAAATGGTGAGTAATCTTGGGGTGATCCGAGTTAGTCCACTAGGATCAATCCTTGCACCAAGAAGCTAAGCGAAAAAATAGGGTGGCTTCTATCTACGGTTCTTAGTAAGGGCTTCCGTTTGTAATACCCCTCTTGCTCCCTAAAGGGACTCCTTACCTTGCGGAAAGTAACGGACCTCACAGCCACAAGAGTACCTTAAGCATTCTTGCTCAACATTTTCCTCATGGTCACAATCCCACAAGTACTCACATCAAGCGAAGATAAGTACTACATTTACCAAGGTTTTGTGTCCTTAATAGCCTTGAGTTTATAGTGGGTTGAAATAGCCGGCAAAAAGCTTGTCCCCACTTGGGTCGTTCCTCTTGATCGCTCAAGAGCAGGCCTGCTAAAGGATTCTAAAACTAAACAAAGAGTGGATTAACCTTTGAGTGTCAAGATTTCTATTTCACCTCAAGGGTGAAGAGCATACTCTCCTAGCTCAAAAATTTCTCCCAAACACACCAAGCAAAAGTTCAATTACCCTCTTGCTTTCAAAATCCAAAGATGGGTCAAGATTTCTATTTCACCACAAGGGTGAAGAGCATACTCTCCTACCACCAAAATATTCCTACAAGAAGATATTAAGTGCCTATGAAAAGAAACAACTAGTATATGTTGCACTCAATAATGAAAGCAATTAAACAAGCACTTGATTGGTTTTTATGCATTGGGTAGCCTTGCAAAAACTATTAGTAGCCCTTGTGCATTTGGAGCTTTGACATGCGTTCTTTTAAGAAAATATTTCAAGCAATGAGAGCACCTAAAAGCACAACTTGTTAGCCCTACAAAGGTTAGCACATCAAAATCAAACAAAATCTGCAAATCAAACTCTGTTCTACCATAGCAAATCAGAAATTTGAATCAAATCAATCAAATCTTGTAAAGAAATGTCCAAAATCACTCACTGCCAGGCCTGTGTGACAGTTCTGTTAGAGAAAGAATCGTACAATACTTCTCTATATACTGGTGTGATGCTTTCTGTCTGGGCAATACTTCACACTACCTGCATGCAATAGAATATAAAACACTGGTGCGATAGAATCTGCAAGGGCACGCGATACTTTAACTGGTAAAGTATCGCACTGATATACAAGAAACTGTCATACGACACTGGAAGATTGTTGCACGATAATTCTGTCAGAAAAATAGAGAGCCAAAATAGCAAGCTAAAATGATGACGAAAAATTGATGAAAATGCATAAAAAGAAGGACAAAACAAGAGTGTTCTACCCCATGATGGGCACCAAAAATGTACACACTAAATAGTGCACTTCTCTAAGTCATTACTTCCAAGGGAATCCATGAATGGGAAACCTTGAGAAAGTGACCTAGAGCTCCCTAGGTATGGAGTCACAAGGATGTTGATGGTGCTCTCAGCTAGAGCTATTGAAGCATGCAACCTTGCTAGTAAACCACACAATGGGAGATTCAAAGAGACAAGGGAAAGAATGCCAATATCCTCAAGAATCAAGAATGGAAATGCAATGCAACTATGCTAAGAATGAAAATGCAAGCTAAGCTATGAAAGGAAAGTATTACAAATCCTTACTAATTAAGCTATGTGAGCTAATCTAGAGCATAAAGGAAACTAAGCTAGATGCCATAAAAGCTAAGCTAAGAATACAAGAATGAAAGCTAAATACATGAAGATCTCCAAAAGCTCCAAAGTCTCCAAGAAATCCTGCAGCATAAGATTAGTATTCAAAGTTGGGATCCTAGAATGAGAAAAGAGCTCTCATTTTATAGGGATTGAAAAGGAATGGACCATGGAGATTAAGAGGCAAAAGGTTTAATCAAGGTTGGAGCTTGAAAGAGAAGCAATCCATGTGCACAAATATCCTCCAATGAGAAAATAAGAGTTGACTTTTGTGTCCATATGAGACAAAAAAGGCATTTTCTTCTTTTTATAAAATAAGAATAATGCTTTATTTGTGCAACTTAGGATAAGAGGAAGAGTGAGGGCTTTTTATTTAATAAAAGGGGAGGAAATTCCTTTTAAATAAATAAAGACTTAGGATAAAATGGTTAGCCCATGGAATAATCGAATAAATGATAAAATAGGATTTGATCAAGGAAATTGATATAATTTGAAAAATGTTGATTTTTTAAAATATTGATTCAGGGATTTGATAAATTGCTGAATGGGGGTCCAAAGTCTAGGCGACCATTTTAGGGTGCATACAATACCTTGGCATCATATTGAATTGATCAAAGGATTGAATACTTCTTATCAGATTCATGTCATACTAATATGTAGATACTTACAATATTCTTAGTTCAATCAATTGTAATTCTTCATGGAAGAAAATTTCTAATGGTAAATATTCTAGAATAAAGATAATCATTGGAATACTGCAAATGTTCAACTATTAAGTTATAAACCTTAACTTTATCGTAAGTAAATAAATTATTCATACATACTTACTCAGTGAGAAATTCATCCGTCCATTTCACAAATCACCTGAAAAGGTTAGTGGATCCATTTTCCATTTATGTGACCTAGGCCCTCATATCGATCTTGTCACAACAACATTTCAAAAGAAAAATTTAACTCATTTCATCATAGAATTTATATTTCATCCCTAAAACAATATAAGTCCTACATGTCTTACATCTTATTATGAATAAGCATTCGCATTTTCATTTATGTAATACAAGTGTGCTTCATCTAAGCATAATCATCCAAATAAATCATGATAATTCATCACCATATAAAATCCACACATCAATGTATGTTATACATCTATAACAATGCATCCAAAAACATAGGCATAAAGGTCAATCATGAAACAAGACACTTAATTATAATTGGACATATGTCCTTCTATAACTCCATGTCTCCTATGTCA
Source organism: Chamaecyparis obtusa (assembly GCA_027943335.1). Lineage (NCBI taxonomy): Eukaryota > Viridiplantae > Streptophyta > Pinopsida > Cupressales > Cupressaceae > Chamaecyparis > Chamaecyparis obtusa. Next base: position 152,659 of record BSBK01010480.1, on the reverse strand, counting down.
TTGTGTAGTCAGTCATCCATCTGCAAATCTTGAGATAGGAGTGTGGCTCAAACGCTTGTCCATTCTATCCACAAAGCCTTACACTTCCTTGGGATTCTATCACCCTTCAAAATTCCCAACCCTACAATGCCCAAAAGGAATAAAAGCCAGGGGGTATTTGGCGTAGCCATAAAACTTCCTCTTGTTCATGAATGTGGCAGGGAGATGAAACATGGGCAGCCTATTTATGAAAACATATGCGAACAAGCTTTGGCCAAAGCATCTTTTTATCACTAGGAATGAAAATTGGCAGGTAGAGAAACATCCCTTTCTACCATTCCCTCTTTAATTCTTCCAAATTAGCACCCTCACCAAAAGGTAAGCTTTCCAATACTCATATAAAGTAAGCAAAAAGATGCAATTCATGCATTTCATATAATTTCCTTTCATGCAATAATATATTTACCAAGAGCATGCAAGTCATACAAAAATCAACTAATCCAAAAGAATTATGCCCTTCATCATGAAAAATCTCATTCATCATAAGCAATCACATATTTTGAATCGTCTAGTCAAATAAACATACACATACATCAAATAAGGGGGTGTTGACCATTCTATCAAAAGCAACAATTATGTGTCATAGTTCCAAATAACTCTATTTAATTTCCATAAAAAATATGTCGACCTACTCATTGATCATCAAATGCATCAAATGTTACATCTATTTCAATCATCTCATAAAAATTTCATGCAAGGTCTCAAATATAATCACCCATGTACTAGTAATATCATATTAATGTCAAAAACATGTATTTTCCATGGATTCCATTATTCTGTGAATATCCATGCAATGCTCTTCATAGCCTCAAAACTCTCATCAAAGTATATCAATCATTGTTAATTACTTCATAAAATGTATTTCTAATATACATAACCATTTGCATGTTAATTCAATTTGATCATTTCATAATAGTTGAAAGATATTTCAAGTAACATATGAATGCGAGATAAGGAATAGTATGTTCTTCACAATCTACTCCCTTTTACAATCTATCAATGTTGTACTCTAAACATGATAGATGACATCACTTCACATCACAGGACTAGCAATATAAAACACTAAATTCTAGCCACCACAAGATCATAAAAAAATCACAATATTCAAAGTTCTCAAATTTCAATTCAAAACCTCAAAGGTCATAATAAAATCCATAGAAGTAAGTGTGAACAAAAATCTCAACTGATTGAAAAACTCAAAATTGGTGGCTAGATGGTCATAAGAGAACTTAAAATTTCAAGCTAGTCCTTCACCACTTTCAAAGTTCATCAAAGCTCAAAATAAAACATCAATCGAAACCAAATCACATTTACAGAGTGACTAACACTAGCCACAAGGAGGGAGTAGAAGCTATACGTCACCTTGCATCCAAGGTACGCTAAAGAACATGACCATACTTCTAGAACATAAATCTCAAAAATTACATCATCATGTAGTAACACATTCAATTGGTTAATACAATGTATAAAATTGTTAATTGTCTCTTTTCTTTTTTAAATCTCATGCATTGCCAGGTAAGACATAATATATTTTCCCAAAAATTTTATGAATTTTTATTTCATATAAAACATGTTGAATTCTTCTTCCCTAAGAATTTCATAAGGATCTAGTATTAAAATCATTTCATAACGCATGCAAAAATACATTGCAATAATACATATGTCCATCTATTATCACAAGAAAATTCCTAAATTTTGGCAAGCAATCATACCTTTATTGCATATCCATCATCATTTAACTAAACAAAATCTCATAAAATTTTATCTTCTTTCTTTGTTGCACTAATGTAGAGAAATAGGCATTAAATTTTTAAGTGTATTCCACACACAATGTACCTCATAATTTTTCACATATTATAACATTTTATAATATGAAACAAAAAGCAATCACACCACTCAAAGGTAGAAAGTTGTCAAGCTCATAGAACTATTTCAAACTTTCATAGTTTCAAGAGCATCTAGGGACATTCAAAAAATTTCACACGTAAGAAGATTGTCCCTAAAGTGTCTATTTACCACTTTTATAACACAAAACAAGGAACATCCTTTCAATTCCTATCAAAATTATTTGAAACTAGAAGACACTCTAGTCAACCCAGGGAACCACAGTTATGTTCAAAAACTAAGCATTAATTGACTCACAATTTCTACGACTAAGGGTCGCAACTAAGTATAGTGAACTCAGGGCCCTAGCACGGAGCCCAGAGCTCTAATACCATATGTAAAGATTAAAATTTTGACACAAAAAGCCACATTAGTAAAACCCACAATTTCAGGAAGTCGGTCAACAGGTCAATGGTCGAATACATCTTGTTCTTGTTCTTGTCAACAAGATACCAATAGATTCTCAATAATATAGGATTAAAAGAAGTACAATTATGACCATAAATGTCGAAATGATAAAGCATACCTTCATCCAAAGATAAGCGAAATGTCGACCATCTGTCGAATGTAGTAAAGAAGTCACAATAAGAAATGTCCCATCAAGTACAAGCAAATAGAAACTATCAAGTCAGGATAATGACCCAAGAGCTTCTTGACCAACTGTTGAATCATATCAGTAAATGATAAGATTAGATAAAAACAATCATCTTCCATATTAATGACAAAATAAATAACAAAATTACCAAATACCACCATCTCAAACACAAAGAAGTGTAGCACTATAAAGGAAAGTCGTTCCTGAAAGAAGCTTCAGAGACCTGTTCACAAAAGTTAGCAAGGATGAGAATATTGTGGGAGTGTGTCTCCACCCTACCATGAAGCATTAACGCTTCCCCGGAATCCTTCTTGACATGAAGAATACCCAGCCCAACTAGAGGAAAACTAATCAACTAAACCGATAGGAGTAATGGAAATGTGTGCCAAGATATATATGTACTAATACTACAATCATGTACAACTGATACATAATTCCCAAATAAGTGAATAGAAGCAACAACTTTTTCTTTCGTTACCATTACATTTCATAGAATTATTATTCCATCTCATACATGAAATAAAAACATAGTGATAATCAAGACCAAGATGCCACCACATTATTTAACATACCTCTTCATGGAGTTTAGTGTTCTCCACACATACTATGTATATCATGAAACTTCTATATCTAGAAAATAAAATCAACATCTTCTTTTAAAGCTCTTTTCTCTTAGCATTAGCACATCATAATTTCACAATGACTCGCATTCTCAGTTTCCTACTTTTACAAACATATAATTAATCTAGTGCTCAATATAAACGAGGAATACTTCCTTATATAGTTCCAAAATAGATCAAGTATTATCATATACAGTATACACTAGAAAGGATTCATGCATATAGGATCACACCTAAGTAGGTGAGTGGATTTACTACGACATTTATACCAATAAAAACGCAAAAAGAGACCAATATTATGAATTGTAGATATCTAAATCAATAAGTATTGTAGAAATCTAATATCACTAACGTTGACACACATATAAACCCTTCCATGAAAATCTTACCATAATCAGCTGATGGATTTAATCATATCAATATAGAAACATATAGAAGTATTGAATATTTATTAACTCCTAACCAACTCCTTTCCTATAATGTGTCTTTATTGATACTTTCCATGTCAAACTCTTGAAAATATAGTACTAAAAACAAAGAAATTAAATTGAGGAATGACAGTAAAGAAGGGATTCACTCCCAACAAATGTCCCTCACATTCATCCTATTAGTTTAACCTTAGACATAAGTAGTGTTACACGTTAACATCTGCAACTTTTGTACAGTTGACAACAAAGAAAATTTATTTTGAATTTTCATATCTAAGTAACATTCTCCCTACTGATTGCATGCCTAGTACATAGTACACAAACTATCTGTCCAATAGTTTTCTATTTGTTAATGACTCCAAATCGCACATATCTTGTCCTTTATTAGCTATTCAAAAACAAAAACCAAAAGAAATGGGGAATTAATTGGTTGTTAGAAAGCCATAGATAATCAAGAGAAGAAATATTACCGAGAGAAGTTGGTATGTTCCCTCTTAATTTGTTCTCAGAAAGCTTTGGAGTCTTAAGTGAAAACAAATTACCCAGAGAAGCTGGTATGCTTTTAGTAAGCTTGTTTTTACTAAGGTCAATGGCAGTTAGAGAAGAGATATTTCCTAGGAAAGAAGGTATGCTTCCATTGAATTTATTCCTAGTAAGATAAAGATATGGAAGGTGGGTGAGGAAACAAATGGAAGAGGGAATCATCCCACTCAATTCATTGCCAGGTAATTCTAAATCCTGAATATATGTGAGATTTCTCAAACAGGGAGGAAGAGTATCTCTTTCTCATGTGGAAATAAAGAGTGATCTGAGAAAATGAAGTTCGCACAAACTCTCAGACATCACTGCTCCTTCAATGGAGTCCACACAGAGAACGACAACGTGATTGGTGTGATTGTTGCAGATCATGTCGATCCACGTGCAGTAGTCTATTCCATTTATCCAATCATTGTAAATATTATCGGGGTCATCAAACTCCACTTTGAAGCGGAGGAGTGCTTGGGATTCACGGGAAGGACATCCGTCTCGATGGGCAAGAGAAGGATGCGAATACAGGAAGATGACATCAAAAACTGAAATGAAAACCAAACAGAGCTTCTGTAAAGACATGGCCATTGGGGATGGATAAGGAGAATGCTAATACACTCAATCAGTCCACTGATACTATCATTTTGTTGCTTCTTAACAACAATGTCGTCAACGGTCAATGAGTTTTCCATCAGATCTGTATAGCAAGTAAACACTCTGGTTTTGCAAGTCATGAATGCTTCCACTACCACCATATTCCTCAAGAAAACATTTGTTCTGTAGTCCATTCCTATACGAGGAAGAAAAGGTGTAGAACTGGTTCTATCAAACCTTATTTCTTCTGATGCCCATGTAAAAGGAACAAATTTTACTCCTCTCCTATGTAATTCTGTTGAAATCTTCGGTTTAGATCAATGAATTCCAGAATAAACACAGTGTCTCGATCCATCATCCATCCTAGTACTTCATCGTTGCATTCAACAGCATCAGTATAGAAATTCCTTATATGTGCTCCCATTTTAATGATATCTTTAACCAAATCCTCGAAACACACATTCTTTGTTATTTTCTCAACTTCAATGGCAAGCCTAGATTTATATCTTTCGGCCTCATATAGTTTAAGTTCAAGGTGATGATAAGGTCCAAGAGAAACTACCTGAGGGAGGTAAGCTTCTAGCCTTTGCATACGCAAGGTCTCCGGTACTGTTAAAATGTATGGATGCTCATGAGATGTTTGCCATTGTTCTTCTCCATACTGCTGTGTATTTTTTTTCTAACTGTAGCCATTGAAAATCTACTACTTTAGGAATATCCGTGTATTGTTGGAAAACCAGATGCCATATCTCCCTATCGTGTTGCATGTGTTCCTCCTTTAACTCCCACTTCAAGGCGCGTTGTCCCAGTCTATCTCCCCAAATCCCTATGTACATGAAGGATTTTATGCCTTTGTTGCGTGCATCACCCAGTCTCTCACTTGCGCCTAAAATAAATGCACTCCATGTCTTCCATCTTTATCGCAACTAAATCCATGATTTAAGGAATTAACTCAACCATAAGAATACGGGTTGTGACATGTTCTTAATAGAACACCATGATATTTTGACTTAAGGTGTATGTTATAGAATTTGTATTGTAGGGATTTCTTTGAAGCCTTGAAATGTTTTCTCTCAATGAAATAAAAAGATTGTGCTTCTTGTTTGATCCAATTTACTTATCTGAATGCTTAGATCTTCTATTTATTCTAAGAAATGATGAATTATGTAGCTATTTTACTCATCCAAATTCCTCTAAAATAGATAAGGAATTGCATAATTTCTAGCCTATTTCTTTGGAGGATAGATCCTGGGAGTTACTCGCCTAACAGACCCTTATAGGAGGCATTTTTATAAGAAAGAGAGGCATTCTCAAATGTTTCTTGTTTGGATTCCATTTGGAGATGATCTTTCTATATCATGTCTCTTTCTATAGAGAATTGTACATCCCTTAAGTGGCTTGTACCCTTATTTGAACTTGTGTAGGTGCTTCTCGTGAATAGGATCAAAATATTACATTTAATGTCATGAAGACTTCATAGATTTTGTCTTTTTAGTCGACATTAAAGGCTCTGTGGTACATCATGTCTAGTATGTAAAGGTTTGATTCTCTGATTGAAAAATATCTAATTACTATGAACCTCATCTAATACATTCCTTAATATGTCATAAATCTTTGTTTTGAGGAATTTGCTGTCTTGGCTTAGTTGGTATGTGAAAGGTTTTTTTTCCCTTTCCTTCAACACCCAAATATGAAGAGACAACTTGTTAGAAGACATGAATTAGTTATCCCTTATTAATTCAACTCCATCTCCAACCATCCACGATGCTCTTGTGCAGACCATTGCACCTATCCACAATTAATTTCATAGCTAACTTTCTACTACAATCAAGCTAGTATTTAATATTATTCCTTCTATAAATTGAATCGTAGATTCCTGTGTTCAATAGAGCCCATATTTGGGTTTCTCCTATGTGCCTTATTTTTCAACTCTACTTCTAATATCTTAGAGGTTGTTTCACAAGACGCAATTTATCCCACTCATATGAAACTTTTTGACTCCTCTTATTTAAGCGTGAGCCTCTTAGAGATCAACATGTCCATTGAGTATGAAAATCTTAGAAACCTTCCACAATTTCAATCTCGAGTGTCCTCTTCTCCATAATCTTGAATATAAATTTAGATTTTGTGATATGCAATATTCAAATTATATTATAAAAAATCCAACAAAGATACATCTGAAAATAATGATAAATGACTTAGAGCTTAATCATATCTAATATTTGTTTTTGCCTCTTGAATATTAAAAAAATACTCTAGTCAATCCAAAGATGATAATGTGAGGTACACAATAGAATATAACATATATTAATCTTATAGGAAATAAAAGCTTAAGAACAAGATAAACACATAAGTCATCATCAATAATCAAGATGAAGCGTAGCCGAGGCATGTAATATAGAAAAATTAGTATAATAGGGTCTGTTTGGTTGCTCGAATTAAATAACACTGGAATTGTCAAATTCTAGTATTTGACAATTCTAGAAGTTTTAAATCCAGATTTTTTTTTTTGGGAATATGGGTAGAATCGTTTGGTGTACCTTCACCTAGAATTCATAATGAGAAGATGGAAAATGTTGTTTGCATATGGGTTTCAAAATATTATAAATTTTTCTTTGCTCCAAATTCCCATTTAAGTGGAATTGGAATTGATTTTGCAATTCCACCTATTTAGATGGAAGATTCAAATGCTGGTTTTGGGGGTAAACGGGAATTAACAAATCCCTGTTCTAGTTTCATCTTTTGAACACATACATCGAACATGCCAATTTTGAGATTTGACAATCCCAATTCCAGTCTAATTCCAGCAAACAAACATGCCCATTATAGATATCCAAGGCTATATAATACAAAGAAAATCATTACTAGTTAGGGATATTCAATAATACCCATTAAATAAAAAAATCTGATCAATTACAAATAGAAAGCTGCATAGCATTGCTGAAATCTTGCAAAGGCCAATGAAAATATATTTCTGTTTTTTGGATAACCAGTTGATGCGTGTCCAGAGACTTTCTTTTCGAGGGAAGAAGATATAAAGTTTTTGGGGACATCCTTGCAGCAGATGACGTCATGTCATTGGTCAAAAACTGTTGGTGTTATTTTAGCTTTCTATGATAACACGGTTTGTAGTGATCATTACATTCATCGACGGAGGCGATCTTTTCTTTCTGGTTTGTTCAATCTCGAGTTTTTGTCTATTTCATCATCTTCATGTTTTGATGGGTATAATCTTCATTCTTTTTTCATTTCTTCTATACATAAATTAATTGTTGGACTCTCCACCTATTCTCATATGAAAGAGGAGCTTTAGTTTCCTTCCCTAAGAAAACGTCTGAGATTTTGCTGGAGAAGGATCACGTTTTTAAGCATGTAATCGTCTTCTAGCATTTAGCTTCAAAATTTCTAAGGCAGAAACGACTAAAGCTCCACTTCCATATGAGAATACGCCGAGACACCAAAAAAAATTATGTGAAAAAGAAATGAATATAGATATGAATCCAGCATTGAGAATGACGTGGGAATCACTGCAAAAGAAAGGAGATTTTTCAAGTAATCTTTTATTATAAGCCGATGGTATAAGTTTCTAAAACCATGATATTTTTAAATCTAAATTTTGTTTTCTGTTTATTAGCAGCAGCTGTAGGGAGAGTGGGTTTTGTTCGTCTCATTTTATAGAAATTTCTCGTGTAATATTGTTCCTGCGAATCTGTATGGAAGTTAGCTTTAACATCTGTTCAATGCATCTGTTAAAAAAGAGGTTAAAAAACAATTGGCTTCGAGAAATTATATGTCTGTTAATAATGTTACTTTTTTAATTTCATGTAAATGATTATGGAAGGAAAAATATTAAATTGCTATGGTTATAAACTTGAAATAGATATTTTATCTACACTATGCTTGGTAAATGTAACCCACTAGCAATCGTCCCCCTGTAACTTCTCTGGAAATCAGTAATGCATTTCTTGGTTGATGGAGCTGCTTAATCCCTCAACAGTGGAGATTAATTTGTCTCTAAATTTCTATTTATGCTGCATATTAGCTATACCCGTGATAGTTGAAGAGGGGAATGTGTGCAAATATCGCATTTTGTTTGTATTAGTTTTACTTATTTTTTATTTATGTCAAGGCTTATATCCATTCACTAGTGATAAGGTTGTGGATCAAATCTCGAGTGGTTTAGTATTGATTTTAAGGGGGTTAATAATTAGAATATGGTTGTTTATGTTAATTTGACAAATGATCAATTTTATTAAAACAAGATAATGTCATTTCAATAACAAGAAAAGAATCCTCTCAAATGATGCAAACACATATATTTGTTGGTCAAATGTTCAGGTAAATTGATCTAAATTTTGTATTAGAGTCTATTGTTGGGATAAAAATATTTAATGAAAAGAAAGTATTTGTGGATTTGGGTGTTTTCCTTCGTTTGGTCCCATGTTTTAAAAGTGATATATTGGGCAGTCTAGTTAAAATTTCAACCTTTGATTGATGCAATTGCACATGTATAATTGTATATTATGAATTGCCTTATTAAACTTATTTGCAACACATCTACATAGCTTAAGAAGCTTTGTGAGCAAGGAGGTTCATCCTTAACAGAACTTGACACCCTTTTTAAGAATGGTTCTTATGAGTACTTATTCATCTAATTAACATCTACAATTGAATTTTCTTTTTCTTTTCTTTTCTTTTTTGAAAAAGTGGGTTAGTCCACTAAACCATTTTATTAATTATAATATTAATTTTATAATTTTCCTAGTTCAAAGGGCATGGTAGGAAAGAACTAGGTAAAGAAAATCTTTGGTCTTGCCCAAATCTATAAAATCCTAATTAAAGACCAAACTTCTCTGATCCAAACAATTGAGGAGAAGAGAAACAAAACATGTGATCTAGCCAATACAACAAATACTCAAGAGAGTATTTACATTACCACCCATACATAATTTTCTACAAAATAGACACTACCGCCCATAACAGAATTTGAATCTGATACATGCAGTTTCTTGTGACCCAAACCAACCGGTCCACTAGTCTCGAACCCATACAAACAACAAACCATATGTAAGACAATGATATGAATTTTGAAACATGTGGGTCCAATAAATACATCATGCAAATATATTCCCAGGTGATGAAGTCAATATCCCCTACCTGCAAAAAAATGTCTTACAATAGCAAAAACATCTTGTACACAAGGATTAGCTAGCAATTTATAATCAATAATACCAAGGATAGGAAAAAGGCTCATGTCCACACTATGAACTAGTAAAAATTTATAGAGAAAATCATCCACATAGAAATAAGGGATGGAGTATAAAAACATCCACATAAAGTGCTAAAACTGTATCATTAGGAGTTAGCCAAAAAAAAGATATAATTAAGGATCAAACAAACACTTACAATTTTCTCTTTGTAATCATGAAGAGGCATTCCGAAAGAAGGTCATTTTTAGAATTGTAGAGACATGCCAAATATTACAAGTGAACAATCACCTAGAACATTAAGAACCTCTTGTAAATTATTGTGATCATCAATCGCTTTATTTGCTAAGACATCATCAATTGTATTAGATTCTCGATAGCAATGCTTAATCTCATAGTAATATTCACCATGATTGAGTCTTCTAATATAAATCTTAGTAATATTTAAACACTGGATATGACTTGTGTATACTCCAAGTTTCTAAAATCCACATACTCTAATCATCAATGTTTTCTAGACTATTAATAAAGAGAGAGAAATAAGGTAAAGATTTAGAACTAGAGGGAGACTTATGAAAAACTATTTAATCAAAATAATTGGAATAACTCTTGAATTAAATAATTATAAAATAAAAATTTCTATAATATCAATTTTAATTTTAATTGTAATTCTATTTTACAAAATAAAATCTTGCTTAAATTAATACAATTTTAAGTGTAATATAATTAAAAATTATATTATTATTATTAGTAGTAAGTTTGCCTCAAAATTTCTCACAAGTATCACATACAAAATTTTAAATGATTTACTCAATAGACACTATTCCCTTATTAGTCAAGACATTTAAACTTCAATATTGTAACTTGAAATTGTAAGAGTCCAAAATATGTTGACTAGCATAGAGAGATAAATTCACTGTCAGGGGATATTGACAATTTTTAAATTATTTTTTTATTGAGTTTGTTAAGAAGAAAAGGAAATGAAGGGTTTTTATTTCGAGATCAATTTTTTTAGTATGTAATTGTTAGGCTAGACAACTATTGTTGTAATATAATCTTGAATCGTCTAGTAAAGTTGAGGTTGATTGTCTGTTGTTTGTGTTGATTGAATATTTAGGTAAGATGGTAGGAAAGTGTTAAGTGTGAAAAATCTATTACAATTACTAATTATTAACCTCCTATCTTTGATAGATTATCTGATCAACAAATATCAAAAAATAACACAACTGCAACTCCACAAATAAAAACCCATAAAATATGCAACACAGTAAACACAAGATTTTTGGACAATTGTCCCTGGAAAAACCCCGTAGGGAAAACCAGTACTATAGATGAGAAATATATTAAATTTCAACAAATTAAGAGATACAAATACTGCTTGCCTCTTACTGGCAGAGCTCTGACAATCTTCTAATTCCTCCTGTCGATATTCCTCCACTGCTATCCCAACGCTATCACTGCGCCCCTTGCTAACACTGCAAGACTATTTTCTATCACTGCAAATACATTTTCTAACACTACAAATGATTCTCCAACTTGTTCCCAACAAATGACCCAATGACCCCTTTTTATACTACTCTCGTTCAAAAATCAACGGTCGAGATTAATACAAATGAATGGCTGAGATTAAGACAACTCAATAACCACTAACAAACTTGGTTATGAGGTGTCACCTAAAAAGAGTCCATATTAAATAACAATTGTTTTTATCCTAACATATTTGTTTCACAAAAAAAAACATTTTCTAAATTCTAGGCCAGGACGAATAGCTGTCCAAACTACCCATAACTAATGCTGTTATTTTCGGGTGAGGACAAACAGCTGTCCAAGCTACCAAAATTAACACTCCCTCTTAGCGAGGAAGTTGTTCTGCACGACACCTAACTTATCTCTAAAGAAGATGAATTTGACCTTCCCCAATGCCTTTGTCAGAATGTCTGCTACCTGCTCCTCTGTAGGTATGTAGTGTAGCTGAACAACCCCCCATTGTACACAATCCCTAATGAAGTGATACCTGATGTCTATATGTTTAGACCTATCATGAAACACTGGATTCTCAGACAACTTGATGCAACTCTGATTGTCGCAATGTATCACAGTAGTCTCAATCCTTTGACCAAACAAGGCTACTAACAACTTCCGAAGCCAAATAGCTTCACATGTTGCCATGCTAGCTGCTATGTATTCTACTTCTGCAGAACTCAAAGCCACAGACTTCTGCTTCATGCTGAACCAAGAGACAACTCCCAATCCCAAACTGAAACAACACCCTGAAGTGCTTCTCTTGTCTGTTTTACTGCCTGCCCAATCTGCATCAGTATAGCCTATCAACTTGATACCTTCACCTCGAACATATCTGATCCCATACTCAACTGTACCACGCAAATATCATAGCACATACTTCACCGTTGTCCAATGTACTCTCTTTGGCTCCACCATGAACTGACTAAGAGAGTTCACTGCAAAGGCTATATCTAGCCTAGTGTTGACCAAATACATGAGCGAACCAATCAATTGCTTGTATAAGCTGGGATCTACATCCTTCTCCTTGGATGTATCTACCTTCCTCCAATTTGTGATCATGGGTGTAGACATGGCTTTGCAATGTTCCATCCCGAATCTCTTCAAGATTTCAATGCAATATTTCCCTTGCCCAGGAAAAATCTCTCCATCTATCTGCCACACCTCCATACCTAGAAAGTAGTGCATAAGTCCCAAATCCTTCATCTCGAACTCTATTGCAAGATCCTTCTTGCACTCCTCTATGAGCCCTAGTGAACCTATTAAAAACAAGTCGTCCACATATAGAACAAGAATGAGAACCTCACCCCCAACCACCAAGTAGTAGAGGTTAGCATCTGCCTCACTCTTCACAAAGCCCATTACTTGCAAGTAAGTATCAATGCGCTCATACCATGCTCTAGGAGCTTTCTTGAGTCCGTATAAAGCTCTTTTCAATCTGCACACATGGGTCTCTTTACTGTGTACTACAAAGCCTTCTGGTTGCTCTATGTATACCTCCTCCTTCAACTCACCATTGAGGAATGTTGTCTTGACATCCATTTGATGGATCTACCATCCCATCTATGTTGCAAACGAGATCATAACTCATATAGAAGTATACCTGGCCACAGGAGCAAATGTCTCCTCATAGTTTATTCCCTCCTTCTGAGAGAACCCCTTTTCCACAAACCTTGCCTTGTATTTTTTGATGCTACCATCTGCACTGTGCTTGATCTTATAGATCCAGTGTGATCCAACCACTGCCCTATCTGTTGGTCTAGGCACTACCTCCCACACATCATTCTGCATTATTGAGGTATATTCCTCAACCATTGCATCTCGCTACACCTGATGCTATGTAGCATCCTGATAACTAGAAGGCTCACTATTTGCCAACTGGCTGACTAAAGCCACATAGTCATTGAGCTTGGCTAGTTGTCTCCTTTCTCTTGTACTCCTCCTAGGAGCTCCCACTAACTCCTGAGTATCCCTTTGTTGAACCTCACAGTTCCTACTAACAACTGTAGAGGATGAAATATCAACCTCCATATCTTCTTGATGCATATCCCGTTGCACCAGTTGCTTCATACTATGTGAAGTCTCACCACCTGAGTCTATGCTAGTACTAGTAACTGTACTCGAGCTTTGCTACCCTTGACTTGGTTGAGCTACCCCTAGAGCTTCTATTAGCTGTTCACTCTGATCTTCTGCTGGCAAATCTCTAGACCTCCTAAATGCCTTGTCCTCCATGAACTTGACATCACGTCTGACTATAATCCTTTTAGTCCCTAGAATAAATATCTGATATGCCTTTGAGGTTTCACTGTACCCAACAAAGTACCCCCTCTCTGCAGTCTGATCTAACTTGGTATGTGTGTCCTTTGGAATGTGACAATATGCCAAACTCCCAAAGATCCTAAAGTGACTGACATCTGGCTTCTTCCTACTGAATGCTTCCTCTGGTGTCATCTTTCCCAATACCTTATGTGGAACTCTATTCTATATATATACTGTTGTACTGCATGCCTCTGCCCACAGATAATGAGGCATATCCTGGTCATGCAACATAGCCCTTGATGCCTCCATTATAGACTGATTCTTCCTCTCAGCAACTCCATTCTGTTGCAGATTGTAAGGAATAGTCCACTCTCTCTTGATTCCTTCTCTAGTACAGAACTCCTGGAACTCATTGCTTTTGTACTCACCTCCATTGTCTGACCGAAGAACCTTTATCTTCTTTCCTGTCAAATTCTCCACAAGAGCTTTGAACTCTTGGAATCGACTGAAAACCTCATCCTTGGTCTTCAAGAAGTATATCCATGTCTTCCTGGAGAAATCATCAATAAAAGTAACAAAGTACTCATACCCTCTGAGAGACTTTGTCGACATTAGTCCACATACATCTGAATGTACTAGGTCAAGAACACCCTTGGATCTGGTGTCACTCCTTGGAAAATTTCCTTTCACAAACTTCCCCAACACGCATCCCTTACATACATCATCATGCTCTGTGCTCACCTCAGGAACACCTGTCACTGTCTCACGAAGCAAATGAAGTGCTCCATGATGGATATGACCCATCCTTCTATGGCATAGCTCTCCCTGATGTCTAAGATTATTGTTGCTCATGAGTGCCTTAGGAATATCAAACTGCAGCCTATAAAGCCAACCGCTCCTAACTCCAATAGCTATAGGTGATTTCCAATCCTTGTGCTTGATCAACACATGTGCCCCTCTAAAGAGTACATTGTACCCTTTGTCCTGAAGGATAGATATAGAAACCAAATTCATCCCTAAGCCTGGAACATGCAACACATCATGAAGAGGAATCATCTTACCATTCTCCCTTTGAAATTGAACAGTCCCTTTCCCAACCGAGTTGAGTTTGGACATGTTCCCCATAGAGATCTAGACTCTGGTGCTCTCCTCCTTATAACTGGTGAAGTATTCTCTAACTCCTGTCATATGATATGACGCCCCACTATCTATATACCAAACACTTTGTGAGGTTGAGCTAACCATACATGCTATGAGTGCAAACTCATTTTCCATTCTATTTGAGAGCTCATCTGCACTTGCTGAAGCCGCAACTTGCTTCTTGCCTTTCTTTTCATTCTTCTTCATTTCTAGGCAATTGTTGACATAGTGGCCAAACTCATGACAACCATAGCATTTGATCTTCAAAAAATCTTTCTTCTAATCTAAGCTCCTCCTGAGTGAAGTCACTCCAAAGTCGATCCCAACTTGGTAAAGTGTCTCATCCATTAATGACTTGAACAAAGACATCCCACTGCTTAGTAAACCCATTTAGGGCTATTCTTACTAGCTCATAATCATCTGGCTTATCTCCAATAGTTGCTAACTCATCCTTGACAAGTCTGAGCTTGGTGAGGTAATTTGTCACATCCTCTCCCTTATTCATTCAGGTATTCCTCAACTTTTCTTTGAGAATCAGCTTTCGATTAGTGGTAGCATTCTGGTATAGATTTAGAATGGCTTCCCACATCTTCCTTGCAATATCTAACTCTGCAATATGTGGTACTATATGATCCTTGACACCATCAAGGATGATTCTCCTCACCTTGGCATCATCCTTTCTATATGCTACAAGCTGTATTGGATCTGTAGGTACAGCTACAGTAGTGGTCACATAATTCTTGATTCCACTCTCTTCTAGCAACAAAGAAATTTTGGCTTTTCAGACACCAAAATTAGAAGCTCCATCCAATCTGTCCTAATCTCTTAAACCAACTGAGGCCATCTCAAAGGTTAAAACAAATAATAATTCTAAAGAGGTTAAACTAGGTTTTATAAACCCCCAAATTTCTTCACCTAGGGTAAATCTCTTCTACCCTAACTTAGCTCTGATACCATGTGAAAAATCTATTACAGTTACTAATTATTAACCTCCTATCTTTGATAGATTATCTGATCAACAAATATCGGAAAATAACACAACTATAACTTCACAAATAAAAACCCATAAAATATGCAACATAGTGAACATGAGATTTTCAGACAATTGTCCCTGGAAAAACACCGTAGGGAAAACTAGTACTACAAATGAGAAATATATTAAACTTCAACAAATTAAGAGATACAAATACTGCTTGCCTCTTACTGGCAGAGCTCCGACAATCTCCTAATTCCTCCTATCGATATTCCTCCACTGCTATCCCAATGCTATCACTGCGCCCCTTGCTAACACTGCAAGACTATTTTCTATCACTGCAAATGATTCTCCAACTTGTTCCCAACAAATGACCCAATGACCCCTTTTTATACTAATCTCGTTGAAAAAGAAACGGCCGAGATTAATACAAATGAACGGCTGAGATTAAGACAACTCAATAACCACTAACAAACTTGGTTATGAGGTGTCACCTAAAAAGAGTCAATATTAAATAACAATTGTTTTTATCCTAACAATATTTGTTTGACAAAAAAAAACATTTTCTAAATTCTAGGCTAGGACGAACAGCTGTCCAAACTACCCATAACTAATGCTGCTATTTCCGGGTGAGGACAAACAGCTATCCAAGCTACCAAAATTAACATTAAGGTTTGGGATAAAGAATATATTTGACTTTTTGAAATATTAGTTAGTGAGAAAAATAATATTAGAGATTTAGATTAGAGGATTTTATATGAAAAGGGTTTAGCTTAAAATCATAAGTGCCACCTTCATGATATATAACATTTCATGGTGGATTTGGATTAATGAAAATTATTTCCAAGTTTAAGTAAAAGAAGATTAGTTTTGGTAAGTACATTATTTTATAATTTAACTAAACAAAAATAGAAAAATAGAAGAGTTAATTTTATGTTTGACACTTACATTATGAGTCAGTAGCTTTTAAATTATGTGACATAATACCAAGCTCAAGGAAAATTATAATATAAGTTTAAAATCACACAATTTCAACTTTAGTCAATTTGACATTATTATAAACATAAAAATTTCATGATTGACTCTACCTAATTGAAAATGAATAATAATATCATTATAATAATAATATATTGTCATTTCTTAATTATTTTTAATTTAATTTTGATTTAAAGCTAAACTTATTCTTTCACATCAATTATTTTTTATTTAACTAACATTTTATTTTAAAAATTTTCCTATGATCTATAACTAATATTTTATAATCAACTTGAAATATATGGACCCCATTATGAAATTTCATAATTACTTTTAAAAGTTACAACCGGGCGTCAATTGTAACAGTAGTGAAAACATAATGTATTAACAGTTTGAACATGGACTTTATTGAAAATGAGTCATAGAAGAGCTGTGTATTGTACAGGCAAAGTCGATGACATAGAAAAATTGGTAAACAGTATCAGTATGAAGATAACTTCTTTACATATTTGCATTGGAAGAACTGAGCACCTCACTTACGCTGAGTAGAAATTTCTTGTCTCAGTTGGATCACGTGCTTCTCACGAGTAAGGAGAACTTCAAATTCCCAAATATTTTTTTGGGTAAGAGAGAATTGAATATGTTATTTAAAATCATAAATGTACAAGGTCGTTGTAATAATGTAATTCTATATCATATCACTAATGAAAAGCTATTTTCTGTGGTCTACCAAATCTACGTCCGTGCTTATTATGTTTGAAGCTGATCATCTCCTTATTTTCACACATCATGGCAGTAAAGCCATAAATTACAGTTTTAGATATAGACATCTATCTTATACCTGCAAGCTAGACATCAATGATTGCCTAGGTATTCCAGAATTGGTATTTTTACACTATAACTCCTCACTTTTAAGGTTAGATTAAAAAAAACTCCCTGATGACTTCAAGATAATTGAAAAGAACAAATTCAACAAAGGATAAGAGTCCATATATTTTAGTCTTAAATATGTGTAACCCAAATATAAAACATGAAACTAGGAGTTCCCATCCCCACTATCAGCTGCTCTAATACAAGGCCAACGACCCTTTGCAAGTTTAAGCTTTTTGCAAAGTGCAAATTAATGTCAATAAATGAAGAAGAGGTGCAGAACTGTAGGGCTATTGCCCAAAATATTTATAATAGAATGTGGAAGCAATGCAGCTTGAAGAAAAAACTCCTAAATACTTATACCAAATATAGATTGACATAAATTATAAAAATAACTACTAGATTATGGGAATTTCTACATAATTAGAACAAAGGCTTAGGCATGGACCATGTAGGTTCTCCATTTGGATCCTGTAGGCTCCTCCACAATCCATCCATACTTAGAAGAATAGCTTAACATCTGCTTGAGAAACCTGAAAAAAAAAGTTGTTACAACAATATCAAACCCCAAATTAAAATTTTAATTGGGTGTAAATGCAGCCTCAACAATGCATGGCTGCTTGTAAAGAATATAAATTGTAACCAACACAATTATCAAAATGTATCAATTTTCATCTTCTTGTCTATATTAGTATAGTATATGGTCTGAGCACATAACTCCCATTCATCTTCAGACTGAAAAATAGAATATGAAATGATTAAAAGGTCTTGATTTATGTTTAAAATCAGGTCCTAATTTATGATAAAATTAAACCTTTTGAGCAGATTTCCAATACAAACAACTCCAGAACTCATCGTCAACCCACTAACAAGGTAATGGCATGCCACAACACTTACAACAGGAAGAAATATTGAATCTACTGTAAGAATTGCACCCTAAGTGGATAAAATCTAAGGACCATCCTACAAAGGCTAAGTGCTTTTGGATTGAAAGGACAAAATGCGAACAGTTATATTGTAATAATTTTCATTAACAGGGTGGTCTGTATCAATTCTTGCAATTTTAATGCTATTACATTGTCTGAATGGATGATGGCTGAGTTTCGAACAGTTAAAACATAATTAGTTTTAAAGATTTTTCAGCAAGTAGTATGAGTAATCTAAATTCCCATATGGCAAACCCAGAAGCTTGGAAGATGTTTCATTTTGATGAATATTTTTGTTTTAAACTGTGGTTCGCATATCCAGTTTGTGTGTCAAAATTAATATATTGGGTTAAGCATACAGTTGAAAAAAGTATGACTAGCAATAACACCAGCAGGTGCATTCGACAAACAGAAGGCACATTTATAGATAACTTTTTTGGCCTTCTTATTATGTTTAATTTTTATTTATAGTTGGCTTCAGAAGAGACAGACTGACATTTTACACAAAAGTAAATGTTTGGACTTATACATCCAGTTATGTAAGTTATGTTAATAAATCTTTGCACAATTTTTTCCTTCAAATTAGCTTATAATACATCAAAACATGTCTCTAGAATTCTTTGGAAGACACATCATTTCATAGAGTAAATTTTAATTATTTTAGTTTTCAATACAATCCTGAAGTTGTATCTGGTTTAAGTTTCTAGAATACAGTGTGTTCATCTAAAAAGGCTGAAGAATGTAGAGTTCATAAAAGTCATTTATTTTACAGCATTTTTTGGGAAAGAAAAAATGTAATCATTTTCGCTGGATTATAAACTGAAATAGATAATCAGAAAACAAAAGGGATGATTAGGCCAGATGAAAATAATCACTTGTCTGCAGTTTGTGAACAGGGCTGCAAGTTACTCCAGTTACCTTTCTCAGGCCATCAAAAGTATACAAAATAATAAATACCATGAATCCTATGCTGTGAATGATAAAAGAAAAATAGTTAAAATGATGAGGGCGAATATATATAAAGGCATTCTAGATCTAGGGGATTTTTCAAATATTTAATTAATCAACAAACTCAGAAAACAGTTTTCCCCATTACAGAACTCTATCTTCAGAAATTTGATGGACAAGATTCAGTGAAGTAGTAAAAGAACTCAAACAATACAATTTTGGGCAATTCAATTTATTAAATTGAACATATTCTCAGAATTAAACAGAATGGGAAAAATGGAGATCTGAAAACCTAAGATGCTTCCCTAGATACACCACACCAAAGCCTCTGTCTGCAACTTTGAAGCTTTGATGCCTGCCACAACATGGATATAGGTACTATTTTAATGTATTAGGGAATATTCATTTAAGCCTCGGTTGCAACAGTAGGTAGGTAATACATGAAAGGGCTTTGTAGACATTTTATTTGCTTATCAACTTTAATCCTCAAGACACAGAAAGGCAGAGAATCTTCCTTGGAAATTACTATTGTTGTTGAAGGTGATCAGTTATTCGACAACCTTTTCTACCATCCATCCTCCCTCTTCGTGCCAAAATTAGAGCTTTGAAAAAAGTATGGACATCGCTTAAAGCATAAAGGGTAGAGGCATTTTGTCAAATGTTGTAGTTGCAAATGCCCTGGTAGACATGTATGCAAAATGTGGAAGCAGATAAGGCACAACAATATCCCTGAAAGAAATATGATCTAAAGGACTGTAATTATTGTAGCATATGCACAAAATGAGCTTTTTGAAAAAGCTTTCGAGACCTCCAAGAAAATGCAATTGTCATGTGTAAAGCCAGATTCCTACCAGTGATAAAATGGGAACTTTGGGACAGGGTAAGGATATCCATTAAAGCAATATGGAAAGTGGATTTTGTCAGGTGTACTAGGAACTACTCTAGTAGACATCTATGCAAAATATGGAAGCACAGACAAGGCATCTAGAGTATTTGACATAATGCCTCAAAGACATGTCATTCCATGGAATGCAATGATGCAGAATCTAAGCTTAGAAATCATCCTATTCCAGAAGAACTGCTCTTCTCCTTTCCACTCAAACTTGGCTCCACCTACTTTATCTCGGGCCTTATAAATCATATTAAAATCACCCCCCAAAATCAATGGAATATTCTTTAGATCAAACATCATTACCATATTTTCACCCTCTCCTGGTAGTCATTGGGGGCATATACTGAACAAATCCCAACTTCCATATCGTTCACTTTTAGAGTAATCAAAACTTCTCTATTAGAGGGAGAATATCCTTATCTGTTAACAAATTTCACCCATTTTGGTCCAACAAAGATTGCAATGCCCCCTTTTCCTTTGTTATGATTAGTACAAAAACTGTGTGCAGCCCTCCAAATGCACTTCAAGTTAACTTCAAGAGTAAATATCCTGAAGCATGAGAATGTCAATATCCTTGGCCATGTGTAGAAATCTTTTGACCACATATTTCCTATCCAGAGATTCTAATACCCTCACATTCCAAGAGGCAAATTTAGTGTCTATCATCAGTGAATAAGATGCATCCATAGACTCTCTGAAGTTCCTAAAGCATTTAGGCAATTGCCTTTTGGGCATCTTTGCCCCTTTCTTCCCAGTGGAAGAGCCACTGGACCTTCCCCTTTCCCTGACAATCTTGAACTCCTCGGGAAAATCCAACGTAAGAGTAGGGCTGGAGCTCTTTCTCAGCTTAGAGACTTTTTTCATCCTAGTTATTTTAGGCAGCTCATTAGCATTCTTCTCATGCAAGGGATTCTCACTCCCTACCTCTAGAATTTCACCATCCTCAATATTCAAACTACCATTTCTATTCACTGGCCCATCTTCCACTGCTGATGAATTAATGGTGACGACACCCTTGGGCTCAATACTACCACGAGGCCTATTAACAGGGGAAAGGTGTCCTTTGGTAGACTCCTTACTAGCAGTAATAACTTCCAAGGAGAAATTAGATGAAGCATCATCAGATTCATAGGACTCTTTGAGGAATTCCAAGGCCTCTCTAGTAAAAAATTCTGAGCTTGGAGTAGCTCTACTGCAAACCATATTCACATTTCCTGCCCCAGAGGAAATCTTACCACTATTAATAGTCTCATTGTCACAATTATTAAGATCAATTGTCTCATCCCCATTGTATCCATGATTGGGAGATGGATCACTGACTAGATCTTTAGTACTGTTATCCATTGGAGGAGCATTACTACAATCCTCTCTTTCATAAATCCAACCTTTATGTCAGGACATCCTTTTAATCTTCCTCAAAGCCAATTGATGGGCATTTAGGGTTCTGTGCATTGGCTTTCCATTTCCTTCCTCATTATCAGAAAATAGGGCGTTATTTCTCTCATTTAATTTAGAATTGTGGATCTTCTTTTTAGTTTCTGCAACCGCCTTAATAAGGGAATCAAGTTGCCCAGAGAGATTATCAACAAAATGCTCTCCCTTATTATTGAGAACAAAACTTGGTTGATTATCTACAGATTTAGGGTTCGACTCTCTTGGCTTTGACGCCATGTTTGACTTTCTAAGGTTTCTACCATTGGCTCTTTTGGAGAGGAGAGGGCAATTATGCCTCAAATGACCCTCTCTCCTACGCAGAAAGCAAGAGTTGACACCACCAACGTAAGTGATCGGGCATGCAAAAGATTCAAATTCCATGACAAAAATAATCTCGTTAGCAATATCCTTTCTGGGGTCGACGGAAATCAAAACATCCAAATGCGGGAGTAGTGAAGATGTTTCATCAAATCTAATAACCCTTTCCAGAGGTTCAAGGGCACGAGGAAGAAGATTCCATAGGAAACGTGGGATATTCTGTATAGTGATCCACGTAGAACTTTGACAAATCCAAAACCTCATCTTGATTAGCCTCTAGTGACCATGAAACAGCCCGAAAGAAACTCAAGACCACATTCCAAAATTATCTAGAAATCACAACCTTTTGACAATTAGGGTTGTTTAAAAAATACCGATAATAGTTTGAGAGAATATATATATATGAGTTAAGTTACTATTTTCTGAGCTAGTGAGGGCAGATTCACAGAGGAGTATTTCATCTCCTGGACCATCACATGGGAAGGAAACCCCAACAAGTTCCGACACTCATTCTGTGGGAAGGATTGACGAGGACATCCCCTGATATTTTGGTGAGTCTTTCAGAAAAATTGCTACGCAATCAGATCTTCGTTCTGCTCGGACTAAAAGCTCTCAACTGCCCGAATTTCCCGTGATGAAGATGAAATTGTTGAGTGAACGTGAAATCTTTTGTGATTTCTCAGTTTCTATTTGTAGAAAAAGACGAGGGCAGAATTGATGTGAAATTTTATTTTGCACATCTCCTGAAAGTTTAATTTATCTTGTGTGATTTCTCAGTTTCTATTTGTAGAAAAAGAAGAGGGCAGAATTGATGTCAAATTTTATTTTGCACATCTCCTGAAAGTTTAATTTACGTTGTCAAGCAGTTATGTTTTGGATGTTTAATTTCGGTTGATCTATGGTTTCTTGACAATGCAAGTTAAGATCAATTATTCTGGTAGATCGGTCACAAGCAAATGGAATTTTATGTTACATTTTTAACAATTATATTGAATCTTTTTATTGTTTTTAAATATGATTGTATATAAAAAAAATTTATATCAATGATAGAGAATTCCATCATATGGATTGATAGAGAGTTCAATAGTAGTGATTGAAAATATTGATGTCAGAAAATAATATTGATGCGAATAATAGAGAACTCTTTCACTATTTTGAGAAATTGAGAGTTTTGTTCAAAATATTAATATAAGAATAAAACACAAAATCAAAAAAAATCTATTTTGAATTGTAAATGCTGATATCATTAATTATTTTAAAGTTAAAGAATATAAAATTATTTTCAAGCTACTTTATTCTACACCTTTATTATGAGGTTGGCTAGATTGGGTTTACTGTTAGCATTGAAGTATCATTTTTAGTTAAAGTAAAACATAAATATAAATAGACAAGATATTTTAGATTCATCTTCTCCTATCAAGTAGAAAGTGAATGCATAAACTATATTTAAAAAAATATAAACTATTTATTCATATGATGATATTATAAAATACTGTAAATATAATTGAGTAGGAAAATATTGAATAAATTTTTAGTTAAAAAATAATTAAATATATACTTATATTTATATTTATTTTGTCTCTTATTTTAAAGAATTATTTTGCACTAATACACTAAAATTAATTTTAAAGATAATTTTTTAAAACAAATAACTTCATTATTTTGTTTCATGAATGATAAGTTTCTAAAAGTACAACTTCAGATAAAAACACTTTGTGTATTAAATGTCATCAATAATTAATGTTTTCAACTTTCAAATTTTTGCAAAATTCTTACTCTAGTCTTTGAAGTTTTAATTTTGATTTCTCAGCTCAATTATTAGTTAAGACTCTTAAACATCTAAATATTTCTCATGAAAGCCAAACCAAAACCTACTAAGAACTATGACTCTAAGATAACCAGATTTTATCAATATTACAATTTATCAAATTCATCTAAACCCAAAAGTTTTCCTAAGAAGCCTTCATGAATATCCTAACCAATACAGAATATGAACTAAGTTATCCCACAGACAACAACAAAACAAAAAAAAAAAAACAAAAAAAAACCAACCAACCACACCAGAACTTAGGTATCATTTTCGAAACCCCCCATTCTTCCATGGCCACCTATGAGTGAATGTCGCCATGGGCATGTAGTGAGTTGGGAGGCCGAGAAGTCGAGGACCTGGAATTTGACGGCGAACGAGAGGAAATAGCATTGTCCGGGACATCCATCTCTTGGGGTGAAACATTGGAGGAGGCTTGAAGGGCAAAGGGAGATCTACAAAGTGTTCAGGATGGTCGTGTGTAATGAGCTTCAAATAGCCTCCAC
Source organism: Chamaecyparis obtusa (assembly GCA_027943335.1). NCBI lineage: Eukaryota > Viridiplantae > Streptophyta > Pinopsida > Cupressales > Cupressaceae > Chamaecyparis > Chamaecyparis obtusa. The sequence goes on along the minus strand of BSBK01010480.1, from coordinate 128,195 downwards.
ACAAAAGAACATCTCTTAAGCAGGAAATGGCGAGGAAATAGATCCAAAATGTAGGTTTTCCCATGCCAAACATCATAGCCTTGAACAACTCGAATGATACGAATGTCTTGAATGAAAACTTCATTTTTTTTTTTGGTCGATAAAGGCTGAAGCCAAAGTTTTCTATTGAAATATGCAGAAAAATTAACCATGTAAATATACATATTCTGTCTACTTCTAAAACCAGTCCAATGTTCAAGTATGGAGAATAAATATGTCTAGAGCAACAGAGCTCTTCTTCTTAAAAATTAGCAAAATCTAAAAGTCCATTTTAACCAGTACTGCATCGGATTCAAAATGCAAAATACAGAATTCAACCGGAACCTGGGATTCATCACCCCAAACCTATATGGAAGGTGATGTTGTATCTTTCTCTGAGCTCTAAGAGTTGTCTTTGTCAATTCTGGTCAACTCCTGCAATCAGCTTAATGGAGGTATCCATCAGAAACACTAAACCTCATTAACAACCCTTTTAGCAATAATTTGTAACATATGAGAAGATTGTAAGAGATCAAATACATTTGAGAGGAAAATGGAAACCAACTGGGAAGGGAAGATCACCCTCCTAGCCCTTGGCGTAAGAATTTCCTCACCGATAATCTATTTAATCCCTATGCTCAGCAATTCCCACTCATAAACCTGCAAATGGAGGTGATAATTCCGCGGGCAATTACCAAGGTTAGGTTGGGTTTACTATTGAAATTGAAATATCATTTTTAATTAAGAAATAAATAATAAATAAGATATTTTAGATTCATGTTCTCCTGTCAGGTACTAAAGTGAATGTAAACTATTTGTTCATATGTTGATATTTTAAAATGGACGGACTTAACTGGCACATGCAAAAATGAACTCGTTCATCATATCAAATATAAAAATATATTTAGATATTCAAAAGTTTATAGAACATAGGAAATTACTTTCAAATGTACCTAAAGAAATTGAGATTTTTAAGGAGAAAATGTCACAGCACGAAGAAAATTGTTTACAATTCACATTTTAATTTCGTTAAAAGTATATAAAAAAAAAAATCAATTTAATTCTCCTTTTGTATTCTACACTGTAAACAAAATAGAAACTCTTTAGTTACAAACATCTTGTGGTATGCTCAACAATTGTTTTGAGAAAATGATAAGGATGGAAATAAAAAATCGGCATTCTTTCTGAAAGAACCCGAAAAGTTGCAGGGGATATCTTCGGGGATTGTTTGCATAGGCTGAAACGCACTGTATCTGAAGATTCTCACAGTTTTCTTCTCTTTTGGTGCCCCACGTGAATTGCTCCTCTGCACCATATTATCGCTCAATCTTCTCCAACTTTCCTTCCCTTGCGCTCCACCAGATGAATTACTCTTCTGTAAGTCTGTTCTCAGGAGCTCAGCAAATTCATCATCATTTGTAATGGAGAAGCTTTTTGGAGTGGTAATGGCGCAAACCCCAAGACCCCCTGCACCCAGGCCGCTGTAATTGGCAATCCGGGCGCAATCAGACATGCTTCTCACATAAAAATTTAGGGCTTTTACTATTAGCGAAAGAGGGCTCAAAGCTTTAATTCCTCTGCAAATTGATCTCGACCACGGCTTCTTCCGAGTAACACTGCTGGTTTCGCCATTTTTGCCGCCTTCCATGATATTTTAATCTCAAAAATCTTTCTTTCTTTCGGAAAAAATACTTTGTAATATCTCAATTATATACTTGGACTCCTCGTTTGCAATTCTGATTGTGTGAACTTGTGTATATATAGAGAGGTAAGTGAATGCTATTTGTAGTAAACTCATTAAATTAGGCGGGACTGAAAGTGAAGTGAATCAAGAATGAAGTGACACTACACTTGTTTTTTTCAATTTATTTTTAGATGAGATGGATAAAAAATTTAGTAAAAGGTTTTTTTTGTTTTTTGTTTTTTGTTTTTTAAGTGGTTAATAAGGGAAATATATAGTATATATCTTTTTCTTATAATTTATTATATTGTAAAAATTATTTGTATGTTATTTAATTATCATCAAAATTCAGTTTAGAAGTATGTTTTTTTTATTCTATTTTTATTTTATGAATTTAAATGAAAAAAGCACGAATTTTTAATCTTTCATTTGTACTTGCATTATTTAGTGAGTCTTTTTTATTTTTTATTTTTTGTGTATGCATTTGTTCTTTTGCATGCTCCAAACCATTTTGTGCATGTGCTATCATCTGAGCATTGCATGAGATCATGTTTTTTAAGAAAGAATCTTGACTGAAGTTTGAAACTTAAAAAATAGAAGATCGATACAACAATATTTTTCACAGTCTAGGGCATATTTTGAAAGTGAAGTTGTGAACCATCGACCAATAGAGTACACATTTAACTAGCAAATAATGAGTATTGACTCGTGTAAGCTTAAGCCACATTAAAAATATGACACATGTATCAGTAGATGGTAAATGAGAATTAATTTGATAGATTATATAAAATATAAGAACAAAATTTCAAATTTCAAATTATAGTGAACAACTTTATTTGAAAATTTAATATTCTAAATATTTGCAGAGAAAATTATCTTCTCCTGTTTAAGGAAGTTGAATCATAGAATAAATATCTATCTATTTTCTTATAGTAACACAACCCCAATAGATCACATAATCTATAGATTAAAAATAATATATAAAAAGTACTCAAAATCTATCAACGATACAATATGCATTTAAAATATAGAGTAGATGATTTAATCATAGATAAAATATATATAAAATAAATTAATATTAAAATATTTTTTTCATTAAGTATAATGAAAGATGATACACATACCTGATTGCATTATATCAGCAACTTGCTGCACGCCCGAGAGCATAAAAGCAAACAATAACTCAACAACACAACCTACCAAAATTATCAAACAGTTTGATATACGTGAAAAACTAAATTAAAATATACAAAATTGATCACCATAGATACAATTACTGAAAGATATCTTCAATTTTGTCAATCCAAGCAACCAAACCAAGGTCGCCATCCATCTAAGTCATCATTCTATTATTGGCAATATGTTCAACATACGGGTGATCAAGAACTTTAGGCACATCAACAGGTACAACTTCCTCAGGTACAACAATAAGGGGGACTGCGTCCAACACCAGAGGGGGGTGTTGTTGATCTCTATTCCACTACAAATTCAATTCAGCCATAAAATTTTGCAGCCCTTCTCAAAAGCTGTTCTCTCCTTACTAACCCTGCTCCAAGTGAAACCATGTGTCTAGTTGTTCCTGTTTGCAGTAGGCTTTCAAATTTGTGCCTGTTCATCCTCAAGGTGACCGAAACCTGTGAGTCAATATCCAAGAAAATGAGTCTCTTCAGAGAGTCAGAAAGGTGCCTAACACTACCGTTAAACAAGATGTTATTCCTATGATTCCAAATAGCCACAAATTTTCAACAGATACACTAGACCAAAAGATATTCAAAAATCTCTTGAGCCCATTAATAGATCCACAAATTAAGTCACAGATATTAATATGTTCACTGTAGGAGAAGCCAAATAAAGCCCATATTTCTTTAGCAAATGAACAATCTAAGAAGATGTGTTTCAGTCTTAGGAGTCCTACAGATAGAGAAAATATATTCTGCAATTCACACCATCCCACAAGTTTTCCCTTATGAATAATATCCCTCAAGGTATTTATGCCCTTAGTAGCCCATACCTTAGTAGAGCATCCTTGTACTTATCCCATGCTTCAAGTTCCACCAAATGGACCTCTCACCGGATATATTGTTATCAGAAGATAAGAAATTATTAATAGCTAGAGATGATCTAACACCCTCCTAGCTCCTGCAGATGGACTTGAAAACAACAGATCCCTGAATTTTGACTAGGAATTGCCCAGAAATCAAGTCCCCTGTCTCAACACCCTTCTAATAAGTTCCCTTGAGTGGTACTCCTTTGGAGATATTATTTCTAACTAGAATCTTCCATGTTTATTTGCCCTCAAGAGCTCTACAGATCCATTTGGCAACAAGAACTAATCTTACACCTTTTTGTCTTCCCATAGTGCACCAATTCCATGACATCCCTCTACCATCTGACCAAAGGAAGTTCCTAATATTGTTCTGAATTTAGTTAAATTGATACTGGTTGAAAAGTCAGGTTGAATCTTTGCAGCACAAATAAATGTTGGCACACTTCTCACGTGTAGGTAGGTGCCTCGGGACATGGATTGTAGAGCCTCATTAGTGCTAGCATCCATTAGACTAAACTGAAATCTGACATCATTTATGTTAAAATATTTAAACATATATATGATATTTTTAGATAGATGTATATAAGATATCTATATTAGTTCTTACATAATCGTAAAATAAATTCAAATAATCGTGAATTGAATAATATAAGATTAATATCTAACATATTTATAAAGATGAATGTACAGAAATGGTATCAAGAAATCTCATTTCATTTTCAAATTTACATATATGTTATAAAAGATAACTATAAAATTAAACTTTTAAAAAGTAACTTATAAGTACATAATATTTATTACACTTTCAAAGCAAAAACTAAAAAAGAAAGAATTATCAAAATAGTAAAAGTAGAATTTGAATGCTAAATTAATCACTAGTAAATTTAGGTTAAAAAATTTTATATACATTATAATGAAATGAGTTTCCAAGTTACTATAGTAGAATGTCTTAGCACAATTAAGAAATAAAAAATAAATGTTAACTTTAGAAAAATAATGTAAATCAAATTGAAAAGCCACTTAGCTTTAGGAATGATGATAGTTGAAGGTGTATGTTGATACACTAAAATTTGGATGTCATGAGATAAAAAATGCTAGTTCTCTATATGCAATCTACCTTCAATTCTATATAATTGATCAACTTGAAGAGTTTATGTGGTGGGGAAAAAAAGATTGAATCTTATAACTTTCTTCTAAAAAGTTTTGGGGGCACAATCCCAGCCTCATCCCTTATCATGTTGGCGTCATACACTCAGCAAGACTTGATTCCTGGTGGGCTCATTTAGAATAATTCAACTTCACCAAAAAAACCAAGAGCCCATTGACTAATTAAATATATTTAAGTACCATACCATTAAAATAAATCACAAATAGCAAAGGGTTAGCCAAATATTAAGATTCAAATTTAATCTTTCTCAGAACCAGGGCATCCCCTATGTGCATTAGGTCCCCCAAACTGCCTCGGGAACTTTAAGCTCATGAATAATTCCTTAGGAGAATATTTGCAGTGTTTTTGACTCCTGAAACCAATACTATCTTGTCACGCTTTGTGCACAGATTTGTGAACTTGTATCTGAGTAAGCCTCTCATTCACAAGGTGCGGTTGTCCTCGATTTTGGATGATATGTTCTAAGAGCTAGATTACAAATGCTTTTTAATTTAGAAAAATGACTAACAATAATTGATGTATTTTTTAAAATATATACCTAACACTACCCCCTTGTTATAATACATTATTGATTTATATAATGCAGCAGCCATTAACCTCTGCTTCGAAGCCAAACAATTGTCAAAATCAGCGACATAAAATAAATGCATTTGTGTCTTATTTCTTGACTTGTCCCATCACGCTAACCCCTTTATCTATCTTGCCTGCCTCACCGATCAAAAATCAGATATTTCAGATTTTAGAGGAGGGACAAAGAATTCCTCATGAAAGGCCGCAATTATGGTGAATCCACCAGTGGTGGTAGAAAAATGTCCCGATTAAGATCAGTATACAGAAAAATTAAGGCTTTATCCCCAATTCCATACCTTGTGAAAGCCTTGGATTTTTATGTGAGAAGCATCTCTGAGTGCGCGCGAACGCCAATTTACTGTGGTGTTTCTGGCCTACCAGGTGGTCGACCTGTTTCCACCATTAGCCTGCCAGAGAGCTTCAGTAGAAGTGATGATGAATTTGCTGAGCTAGTGAGGGCAAATTCACACAAGAGTATTTCATCTCCTGAACCATCGCATGGGAAGGAAACCCCAACAAGCTCCAACACTCATTCTGTGGGAAGGATTGACGAGGACATCCCCTGCTATTTTGGTGGGTCTTTCAGAAAAATTGCTGCGCGATCAGATCTTCGTTGCGCTCGGACTAAAAGCTCTCAACTGCCTGAATTTCCCGTGTCAAGGAAGAAATTGTTTAGTGAACGTGAAAATCTGGTCTGATTTCTCCTTTTTATCTCCGTAACTTAGTCTGTATTTGTAGAATAGAAGGGCAGAATTAAGGTGAAATTTTCTTGTGCACATCCCCTGAAAATTTAAGAGTTTACGTTGTCAAACAGTTATGTTTTGGATGTACCTTCGGTTGATTTATCGTTTCTTGACAATGCAAGTTAAGATCAATTATTCGTGTAGATCGGTCACAAGAAAATGGAGCTCTATGTTATATTTTTAACAATTATATTGAATATTTTTATTGTTCTTAAATATGATTGTGTATAAAATTTTTCAATGATAGAGAACTCTCTCATATGGATGAGTAGTGATGGGAAATATTGATGTAAGAAAATAATATTGAAGTGAATAATAGAAAGCTCTTTTATTATTTTAAGAAATTTAGAGTTTGATTCAATACAAGAATAAATACAATGAAAAAAGAAACTATTTTGAATTGTAAAAATTGATATCTTTAATTATATTAAAATTAAAGAATATAAAATTATGCTCAATATACTTTATTACACACCTTTCTTAATTATCAGGTTGGTTAAATTGGGTTTACTGTTAGCATTGAAATATCAATTTTTAGTTAAAGTAAATAATAAATATAAATAGATAAGATACTTTAGATTCATCTTCTCCTATCAAGTAATAAAGTGAATGCATAAATTATATTTAAAGAAATATGCTGATATATTAAAATGGCCGGACTTGGCCGGCACAATGACGCTTAGATGACGAGGTCCGCAGCCCTGCTTGAGCTCACTTTCATTTCCGTTTTAATAATAGCATAGACTTGTTCAAATATGAAATAGAAAACTGAACTCTTTGACCATGTAAAATATAAAAAATATATTTATATATTCTAAAATTTATATTTTAATCTACTTAAATAAAACTGATCAATCAGTTTGAGCAGCTGACCCGCTCGCTCTATTTAAAAAGTGGGCAAGTAAAATGTCATTGGAGGTCGTGTCTCAGCCTTTTGGAATCTAATTTTGTATGCTTGATTTTGAATAAATACAGATGAGCTCGAAACGTGAAAAAATAAAAATCTATATATATATGAAAAGTGTGATATTTAGATATTTAAAATTCAGTTGACAAAATGAAATTATTTTCGGATATAAATAAAAATGAAAATTTTAAGGAGAAAATGTTTAATTGAGAATATCATTTTTTTGTGGGATTGTATTAGATTTCCGTATAAGCTTTCACGTGTAGATATCTTGCTGAATAATGATATATCAATGCAAGCAAATCAATGAAGAGCTCCTTCTAGCATGGAAAGTCCAATCAAACCTATTTGTCAAAGAAGATATGACCAGTCCAAATATTGGGGAATGATGAAGCCCTAGGAGGAAATTTGAGTCTAGGGTTTAGCTCGACAACTACGAGAAATCAAAATGACAGTTATTGTTAAAAGAAAATATGGTAAACAAAAGAAGAGATTCAAAGTTTTTGAAAGAAAATATTTTTCTAAAGAAGGGGAAGAAACAAATGCATAAGTTAGGGGATAACAAATCGAAGCATATTTCTAGTAATCAAATGACAAATAGAGTCTTAAGGAAGAAGTTGGTCCTTTAGAACCAAAAGAATGAACAAAAGAATGAGGGAGAAGCTATGGACAAGGAGTTTCTCAAGGAATCAAAAGAACGTGTCTTAAATCATGAAATTTAATTAGAAAATGAAGGAAAGTCCCAACAAAAAAGAGAGACCTCAACATAACATTTTCAGAAGATACTCATTAGATCCAAGAACTTAGGAAAAAAAACCCCAATTTGTCTATCATTACTAAGGAAAGATTTAATTTTATGAATAGTGTAACAACATACCTTCCAACACAAATGCTACATCAAGACAAAAATAAAGACTAAGGAGTTGGTCAACAAGTCAAAGATCGAATGCACAAATCAACTTGAAATAATTAGATTCCTTATAATATAAATATAAAAAAAGTAAATTACGACCAAAACTGTTGAAATAATAAGGAATACCTATGTGTCCAAGGAAAGTGAAATATCGACCATATGTCGAATGTACTAACATAATCACAATAATAGATGTTATATCGACTCAATATAAAGATTTTGACCAACTTGTCTAAATAACAACACGCAGAGATATCGACCAACTGTTGAATCAAAATAATGTAAGATAAAGATCAGATTAAATATGAACTTCCATATAATGACAAGGTAAACAAAAAAAAATTGTCAATACCTCCTGGAAGAGTACATAGGAGCATAAGCACTATAAAGAAATTTCCTTCCTGAAAGAAGCTATGATAACCTGTTCACACAAATCATCAAGGGCAAGAATATTGTGAGAGTGCATTTCCACCTTACCATGAAGCATTTACGCTTCCCTAGAATCTTTCCTGACATGGAAGATACCCAACCCAGCTAGAGGTAGTCTATCAAAGTAAACTAACTGAAGAAATGGATTTGTGTGCCAAGATATTCATCTACTAAAATAATAATCGAGGACACACCAATGTATATTTTCCAAATAAGTAAAAATAAGCAACAAATTATGCTTTCGTTACCGTTTCATTTCATAGAATTGTGATACCATCTCATACATGGAAAAACATACTGGTAGTAAAGATGAAGATGTCACCACACTATTTTAGCATATTCCTTTATGGAGTTTAGTGTTCTCAATACATGCCATGCACATCATGAAAATAGTATATCTAGAAAAGAAAATCGAACATCTACTTTTAAAGCTATTTTTCCTAAGTATTAGCACATCACAATTTTGTAATGATTTACAATTTCATTTTCTTACTAGATTAGAAACAAATTATTAATCTAGTGCACAATATGAACGAGGACTACTTTCTTTTAAAGTTCTAAGAAATCAAATATCATTATATATTGTATACATTAGAAATATTTCATGGGTACATGAGCACAGAAGTTTTCACGAGAATATATAGGATCACACCTAAGTGGATTAAACAAAAATAGTGATAATATAAAATTGAGACCCAAGATGCTTTTGATTGCAAATAACAAGAAGGAAATAAAAGTCCAATTAAAACCATAACTAGTATTTACTTTAATCTCACCCAAATAAAATGGAGAACTTGTTTTGGTAAAGGTATGTTGTAAACAAAGTTTCTATGATAAATTTTACTACTATCCTATCACAAAACAAAATGATTTGCAATTCACTTAAGAGATAAAAACATTGTTTCCTTCCTCACACGGTTAGAGCTTATAACTAACATCATCTAATATTTAAACTCAAATATCGCCATGGGATTTTGATATTAATTTCCTTACTAAATGCACAATATTCAAGTCTATGAATAGCACAATCAAAGCTAGATTCAAGTTGAGAGAGGAAAATGAAGTCTCTTTAACTTTATTAGAAGTATTGATGATAAATAGATTGAAGACAATGATAAAGCCACAAATAATCATTTTTTATATGGACTAGATTTATTTATGTTATGAAATGTAGCTATGATTTAATATACAAAAAGTTGGATAGTTTTGAGAATGTTAATCCATACACAATGGGAAGCGACGTTTAATGAATCAATAATAATGAATAAAACCTACCATAAGAAACATTTTTTATCAAGAAGGGAGAAACTTTAGGCAAACAAAAAAGCACACAAAGATTGATCTACGGAAACACAAGTTCCAAAGTGGTGATATTTCAAACTAAAAGATAATGGTCCACCTATGAAAGCTCAGTCGAAACCGATCTATCAACTAGATTTTTGATGTTACATAAATTAGGAAAAAAAAAAGTTTCTCTCTGGTTGATTCAGGCAATAAATCGAAGGTACCTATGGGTCATATTGCAATATAATACAAAAGGTTGAAGAATACAATTGATCTTGGCTAATTTTCTAGTAATTTCTAGCTTATACTTGAAAGAACTTAAATTATTCTTGGGAGCATCTACAAACTAGAACAAATAAATGCTATACTAGAATGGATCGACAGATAAAGATATGGATTATATGCTCTAGAAGCGATGTAATCACCCAAAAGGAAATTGTATCATTTCCAAAGAGACGCTATCTATCTTCTCTATTCTAAACTTGTTTTAGATTTGATGCCAATTTACTAGAATCAATAAAATAAATAGTATTTTGACTATCTGATTTGTCAATCATATCTTTCAAAAACTATAATTTGAAAAGGTAAAAGCCTAGAAGTTTTAGCTTCCTATAATTCTCAATTGTTGCTGATTTGTCTCTTATTTCTTTCTTTTCTAATTTCCCTACTCCTGGATCTTCTTTCGTGCGTATCTCTAAAAGTCCCTCACACATGTATGTTAGTTTATAAGTTTTCATTAGTGTCACACATACAGTCGGTAAAGGAAGAAAACAGGCTAGTCGGTCAACACACTAAGTATAGTAACCGAGAAGAGCACAAGGTAGAATGGTAAAGCAACCGGACATAGTCTTGACCGAGCACTCACACCAAGCTAGATAATTACCAAGCGCCGAGTATAGTTATAAACGAGCATTCTTGTTTATCGAGTGTCAATAATTTACCGAGTGATGAATTCATTATATACCGAGCAATACAAAAAAGACATAGAAGTTTGTAATAGCATAAAATATAAGGTAAACATTTTACACCGAGCTAGAAAATGGTTTACATAGATCAAGGTGAAGATTAAATGCATATGTAATCATTAAATTATTGGTGATCCCTATGTAATGATGTTTTGGGTTATTCATTTGGATCATAGATCTTAGGTTTTCTAGATGATACTTGTTGGTGAACAGATTTGTCTTCAAAGAAAATGATTACAAATTGACCCTAAATGCCCAAACAAGAAGACCTGATCTACACTAATTGTTGGGTCACTTCGCAATTGGACAACATAAGCGCCCTCTGAATTATTCTGGGTACAGCTCCCCATACAAGATTTGTAATGAATTTTTTTAAACTATGAACTATATTTATTTTAACTCGAAAGCAAGAAAGGTAACCCAACATCTATCTATAAACACATAAGAGACGTCAAAGAACTAAACAAATGAAAACAGAGAATAAATGGTACAAAGACCATTTATCCGACCCTAACATTACAAAGAATGTAGAAAGAAAGAGACACATCTATTCTTCCAAATACATAAATAACTTTGCCTCAAAGTCCAAATGATAAACACATTTGTGATTGAGTGAAAAAGAATAACTTTCAGAGAGAACTGAATTAATTCACAGATTAATATCAATAAGAAAGAAAGCATCTGGACTCAAAGATCTAATACACAAAAACTTTCTTCCTCTAAAACTACAAAAAGATACTACAAATCATCTATTTCTGCATTCACAAATTACCAAAAGAAAATCACGCCTCTCTCTCTGCCCCTACAAATAGAAAAGCAGACTCACTCCTGTAGCTCCAAGTCTCCAGGGTAAGGCAGAATCCTGAACCACACTCCTTTTGTTGTTGCGTATTTATCTTCTTGTTCCCCGACCATTCCTTTCCATTAGAATAATTGATTCTTTATTGTGTTTAAAGATGTCCTTTTAGCGACATAGGACCTAATGTTTTGAAAACATTTAAGTTACTTTTTTATAACATTTTAGTAACTTTTTTTATCACCAATGATCTTTCCAAGAGTTTCATCTATAAAATTATCCTCATGGACAAGAAGCTCACTGTTTATGCCTAATCCCACTGAACTTTTGAAAGAGAAGCTGTTGCAGTGTACCCTCCCCTCGAATCTTCTAATGAAGCCTTTTTCCATAGGTTGGCACCACTAGACATAGTCCTTTGTACATTTGAGAAATCTAAAGTATCTTTAGAATAAAGTTTGACAGACAGAAAAATAGACCCTTCATGAGTGAATTTGATTGTATTTCCAACCAAATTGAGAATGCATTGTTGAAGCCTACTTGGATCACCAACAAGGTTGTCTGATACATCAATAGAAATATCCCAAGATAACTCTAACTGCTTCTGTTTTGAACGCACCTGAAGTATTTTCATTGTTGAACCAATAACATCTGACAATTTGAAAGGTACATGTTTGAGTTCAAGTCGACCAACTTCTATCTTGGCTAGATCAAGAACCACATTCACAATATGGAGGCAATCTACAAACTCTAATACAACTAAAAGATGTTCTCATTGCTCCTCTGTTCTTTTAGTATCCAGTGCCAAAGAAGCCATTCCTATAATACCATGAATGGGAGTTCTTATTTCATGGCTCATGTTTGCAAGGAATTTTGATTTAGCTCGGTTAGCTTCTTCTGCAGCTGCTTGTGATTTTTGCAATTCCTGGTTGGCTTGTTCAAGCTCCTTTGTTCTTTTCCTAACTTGAAGTTCAAGGGTGTTGTTCATACTACTTAATTCTTGCTCCATTTCCTTGTGGTCATGAACAATAGCCGCCAATGTAATTGCTACCATTTCCACCACACAAACCAACATTTGCACCTTTGCATACAATGTCGCAGGCTCAATCCCTGTGATCACGCTCTGAGAATTAGCTCCAATCTATATTATGCTTAGGATCACCGCACACGATGATAGATACCATATCAAGGAAGTTGTTGATGAGGCAGCAAAATCAAGATAAAGTGTCATTGCATGGTGAAGACAATCTGAACACCTGTCATTACTGATCATTACCATTTACACTGAGGGAGTTTGTGTTACTTCACATTTACAACTTCCCTTGGTGGCATGGGTTCTATTTGTAGAATATGAGCCTCGAGTGCCCTCAAGGAATAGATGCTCTTCTCACTACCATGAGTTCATGAAATGTTACTTGTTACTGCCCATGATCTTTTCAATGCATACACACTCGCAAGACTATTCCTACTATGTAGGCCCGAGAGTGATGATTTACTTATTCCTAAAAATAACACAAGGCTTTTTCATGGTATCATTTCTGACATAAATCATGGTGCGTCTTTATGACTCATGATGGGTTCAAAAGTTATTCATGTCGTACCATAAAAATAAGACTTTTTAGCAAATTTTATTAGTCACAAGATTGGCTTTGAAATCTTTGGGTTTCCATATCACAAGACGCATGAGATATTAAATTAATGAACATGATCTCCTTGAAGGTACAAGACTCAACCGCATGATCCGGTGATTTCTTTTAAATGTTTAGATAGGCCAATTTTCTTCCTCTATTAGACTGTTAAGAGGTCAATTATATCTCCAAGACATGGCATCGATTTGAGATTTTTGAGTCTTTGAGACTGCACATGTAAACTTGAAGTCAAACCACTAAGACCTAATCCTGCACTTTTGAACTGAAGAGCACCACCTTAAACCTGTACCATTGATTTGGGGTGTTTGAATCTGTATGCTAGAATCTTAAATCTGGCCATATTTGAACTCAACAAACCTCCTGAACTTATGAACCTGTGAACTTACCTCTAAACCATTCGTACCTACTAAATTTAGTTTAATGAGGATTAAAACATATGCATGACATATTAATGTTTGTCTTGAAAGGGATGACATGGAGGGGGCCTGAATTTTAAAGAGTTCAAATTAGGGTCAATATGCAAACTAACATGGGCTCTAGAAGGGAACTGCTTTTCTTGCAAAAGTAGAGAACTTCAGCGATCTCTAGGTAAAAGACAAGTGCCTTCGAAAATATTGGGCAATAGAGTCAGAGAAAAAGGAAAGTAGGGAATTGCTTGCAATGCGGGTGGAGGGGAGAAAGGCTGAGAAAACAAACTAAAACAACAAAAACCACTAAACTAGCAGTGAGCTAAAATGAAACAAGCTAAACTAAGCACAACAAAAAAAAATGCCAAGTGGAGACTTATTTACAAAAATATACATAAGCAGGAAGATCCTACCACAACAACTCCAAAAGAAGGAAAAACTTACACAAATCCATCCACTAGCTAGGAGAAATAGGAGCCCTTTCGGAGCAGCGAACTATGTCTTAATAGAATACCCCAAAAGGAGTGCTTTCTGGTGACTTCTTCGATGTTGAGTATTAGGCTATAAGAATGTAAAAACCTAGCAACCCACCATTCTTTCCCGAACAACCAAATCTCATCATAGCTTTCTTTGTCTTCCAAATGTTTATCTATAATATCCTCGAGGTCAGGTTTCATCCCTAAATGAAAAAAATAATTCTCAAGCATTCTTTCAAAAGGAACTACATGATTTCCACAATCACATTCATCAGAACTATTGTCCTTCACATGGACATTAACATTATGATCAAATTGAGAAAGTAGAGATATCTCATCTAGCATAGAATTGATTTGTGGATAGATATTTTCTTCATTTCTATCAAGAATCAGATTATCATCATGTAAACAACACATTTCATCTTACATTTCCCCAAACACATCATTGCATTTTTTATTATAATTTTCACGATCCAACCCAGCAAAGTTACATGAAGAAGAATGAAAAGAATATTCATTCAATAACATCTCATCGTCAACTCGGTTTGGATTAATACCTAGGGCGTTTAGAGAGAAAACCTTTGGTCGAATAGATGACAAGAAGCTACCCATGATTTCTTCTTCTTCACCAAGAAGAACATTATTTCACTTTCCAAAAGAGCTGTCTACAAGCTGAAAGTTAACTCCAAAACTTCTTTCCTCAAAAAGAGTTTCACCATGAGGAGCTTTCCCAACCTATAGTTTTACTTTATCATCATCGCAAATATTTTTTTCAAACTAACTTGATTCTTCTAAAGGATGATTATAAATTAAGTATGAAGAATCACCTTTAGTTACCCCTTCATTAAAAGGCAAAGTCTCAAGTTTTGGTTGTACATTCTAAAAAATTTCACAAAGAGGAAAGTTTGAAGCAAGATAACTATCATCACTTTCAAATTTGAAACTTTCTAAATCAGGAGGAAACAAAGTTTCAGATGCACCTTTATTATCATTATCCATGGGTTCTTGAGTGCCATCGTGATCACCAAAGATTGCATAATTGTGAGAGATGAAGTAAGATGATATTATTGGAGGTACCTCATCATCAAATGTCAGCTCTTCTTTCAGCCTTGCCACCTTTCCTTCATACTCATTCAGATCCTTGAGTTTGTGGAATCATGCACAGATACTTCTCCACAAAAGATTTCTTGCATGATCATCTTCCAGACTAATATTTTCTTTGACAGCCCGAGAGATACTTTCTTTGAAACTATCCAAGAACTCGTCCAACACTTTGTCATGCATTGGATAAATTTCCATAAGGGTAGGATTAGGCCTTTTCTTGATCACGATCTTTCTAGTCTGCATGATGAATTAATAGAGTCGTCAAGCCTGCATATACATATATAATATACAAACTCAGGAAATAAATTTAGCACTGATCTTCGATTCCAGTCCCCAGTAGAGTCACCAAAAATCTTTTGATGAACAGATTTGTCTTCAAAGAAAATAATTACAAATTGACCCTAAATGCCCAAACAAGAAGACCTAGTCTGCACTAATTGTTGGGTCACTTTGCAGTTAGACAGCATAAGCACCCTCTGAATTATTCTAGGTACAACTCCCCATACAAGATTTGCAATGAATTTTTTTAAACTACGAATTGTATTTCTTTTAACCCAAAAGCAAGAAAGTTAACCCAACATCTATCCATAAACACAGAATAGATGTGAAAGAACTAAACAAATGAAAACATAGAATAAGTGGTACAAAGAACATTTATCCAACCCTAACATTACAAAGAACGCAGAAAGAAAGAGATGCATCAATTCTTCCAAATACAAAAATAACTTTGGCTCAAAGTCCAAATAATAAACACATTTGTGATTGAGTGAAAAAGAATAACTTTCAGAGACAATTGAATTAATTCATAGATTAATATCAATAAGAAATCAAGCATCTAGACTCAAAGATCTAATACACAAAAAATTTCTTCCTTTGAAACTACAAAAAGATACTATAGATCCTCTATTTCTGCATTCAGAAATCACCAAAAGAAAATCATGCCTCTCTCCGTGCCCCTACAAACAGAAAAGAAAACTCACTCCTATAGCTCCAAGTCTCTAGGGTAAGGTGGAATCCCGAACCCACACTCCTTTTGTTTTTGCATATTTATCTTCTTGTTCTCCAACCATTCCTTTCTGTTAGAATAATTGATTCTTTATTGTCTTTAAAGATATCCTTTTAGTGACATAGGACCTAATATTTTGAAAACATTTAAGTTACTTTTTATTAACATTTTAGTAACTTTTTTTATCACCAATGATCTTTCCAAGAGTTTCATCTATAAAATTATCCTCGTGGACAAGAAACTCACTATTTATGCTTGATCCCATTGAACTTTTGAAAGAGAAGCTGATGCAGTGTACCCCTCCCCTTGAATCTTCTAATGAAGCCTTTTTCCATAGGTTGGCACCACTAGACATAGTCCTTTGTACATTTGAGAACTCTAAAGTATCTCCACAATAAATTTTGATAGATAGAAAAGAAGACCCTTCATGAGTGAATTTGATTGCATTTCCAACCAAATTGAGAATGCATTGTTGAAGCCTTCTTGGACCACCAACAAGGTTGTTTGGTAAATCAACAGCAATATCCCAAGATAACTCTAACTTCTTTTGTTTTGAACGTACCTGAAGCATTTTCATTGTTGAACGAATAACATCTAACAATTTGAAAGGTACATGTTCGAGTTCAAGTCAACCAACTTCTATCTTGGCTAGATCAAGAACCACATTCACAATATGAAGGAAGCAATCTGCAAACTACGATACAGTTAAAAGATGTTCTCAATTCTCCTCTGTTATTTTAGTAACTAGTGCCAAAGAGGCCATTCCTATAATACCATGAATGGGAGTTCTTATTTCATTGCTCATGTTTGCAAGGAATTATGATTTAGCTTAGTTAGCTTCTTTTGCAGCTGCTTGTGATTTTTGTAATTCCTGGTTGGCTTGCTCAAGCTCCTTTGTTATTTTCTTGACTTGAAGTTCAAGGGTGTTGTTCATGCTACTTAATTTATCCATTTCCTTGTGATCATGAACAATAGCCGCCAATGTAATTGCTACCATTTCCACCACACAAACAAATATTTACACCTATGCATACAATGTCGTAGGCTCAATACCTGTGATCGCGCTCTAAGAATTAGCTCCAATCTATATTATTCTTAGGATCACCGCACACCATGACAGAGACCATATCAAGGAAGTTGTCGATGAGGCAGCAGAATCAAGATAAAGTGTGATTGCATGGTGAAGACAATCTGAAACCTGTCATTACTGATCATTACCATCTGCATTGAGGGAGTCCGTGTTACTTCACATTTACAACTTCCCTTGGTGGCATGGGTTCTATTTGTGGAATATGAGCCTCGGGTGCCCTCAACGAACACATGCCCTTCTCACTACCGTTAGTTCATGAAATGTTACTTGTTACTGTCCATGATCTTTTCAATGCATACACACTCTCGAGATTATTCCTACTATGTAGGACCGAGAGTGATGATTTACTTATTCCTAATAAAAACACAAGGCTTCTTCATGGTATCATTTTTGACATAAATCATGGCACGTCTTTATGACTCACGATGGGTTCAAAAGTTATTCATGTCATACCATAAAAATAAGACTTTTTAGCAAATTTTATTAGTCACAAGATTGGCTTTGAAATCTTTGGGTTTCCGTATCACAAGACGCATGAGATATTGAATTAATGAACATGGTCTCCTTGAAGGCACAAGACTCAACAGCATGATCCGGTGTTTTCTTTTCAATGTTCAGATAGGCCAATTTTCTTCCTCTACTATACTGTTAAGAGGTCAATTATATCTCCAAGATGTGGCATCGATTTGAGATTTTTTGAATCTTTGAGACTGCA
The DNA here is from genome assembly GCA_027943335.1 of Chamaecyparis obtusa. Lineage (NCBI taxonomy): Eukaryota > Viridiplantae > Streptophyta > Pinopsida > Cupressales > Cupressaceae > Chamaecyparis > Chamaecyparis obtusa. Next base: position 110,230 of record BSBK01010480.1, on the reverse strand, counting down.
CATGTATACTTGAAGTTGGACCACTGAGACCTAATCCTGTACTTTTGAACTGAAGAACACCACCTGAAACCCGAACCAATGATTTGGAGTGTTTGAATCTGCATGCTAGAATCTTGAACCTGGCCATATTTGAGCTCAACAAACCTCCTCAACTTCTGAACCTTTGAACTTACCTCTAAACCATTTGTACCTAGTAAATTTAGTTTAATGAGGATTCACACATATGCATGACATATTAATTTTTGTCTTGAAAGGGATGACATGGAGGGGGCCTAAATTTTAAAGAGCTCAAATTAGGGTCAATATGCAAACTAACAATACCATAACCCTAATTAGGTAAAAATATTTTGATATAAGAATTGTCAAGATGTCATTTTTATATATACCAAATATGAAGTAGTTGCCTACATAGACATCTAAAGATCAGACAAGTTTGTGAAGTTAAATTTTTGACAAAACATTCAAGGATTGAATTAGTATCACATCAAAAGGCTATTGAGTAGAATTTAGAGAAGAAATCTATCACAACAAGGTGATAACAACTAAGTAGTTATTGTATCATCTTAAAATGGAAGCACTTCCATGTTAAGAATGTTTATCCATCCTTATGGGGTGTTTTGGGGGCATCATCATATTGTCCTCTATTTTCTGCCTCCTTCCCATCTTTTGTGCATGTTTAGGGCTCTGTTTGGGCCTCCCTGAGTACTATTTTCCTCTTCTGGCTCATTTTCCAAGGGTCCTAAACCCCTGGGTCAAGGTCAACCTCAACCCTGACCTAGGTCAAAGTTGACCTCGACTTTGATCTAGGTCAAATTCAACCTCATCCATGACCTAGGTCCCCCTTTTCATCGGAGAGTTTTCTGAATGTAGGGGGAATTTCAAAAGTTTATTTTCCCACTTCCGGGTCAGTTGTTTCAGGTTTCGAAATGGTAAACACTTAAATTGTATTTAGTCTAGGTCTATTTCTAGGGGTTAAGGCTTAATTGGAATTTAGTTCTCCTGTGTTGGCCTCTCTAGAAGTTTGTGCCGTAGACTAGTATAAAAGGAAGCCTTCCTCTCTCATTTCAATACACTTTTACACATCTCATACATCCACGATCAAGCATCTTTTGCAATCTCTTGTCATAATCTCTCAAGTGATCAAGAAAGCATTCAAGTATTCAAGTTGTCCATTGAAGATCAATTATTCAAGCATTCAAGCCTTTGAAGGGATTTGGTTCAAGCATTCAAGATTCATCATTCAAACCCTAAATCTATCCATCATGATGGTGTGATCTTCCTTCAAGATCCTTTGTTCATCTTCAAGATCTATTCATTATCTCCTCAAGGTGGATTCCAAGCATACAATAATGGAGGTTTTGATTTACATTTGTTAGTGTTGATTTCAAGCTTTCATATTAACATACTTGTTTACATTTCAAATACAATTGCATATCTATTGAGTATCATAGCTTCATTGTTAGATCTACTTCTACTACTTGCTAGCATTCTCTATTTCAATTCTATTTTAAAGGTTGACTCCAAACTGGGCTTTGACCAAGGAAAACCCCTCATCCAAATAATAAAAACCCTCTTTTTCTTGCAAGTACAAGTGCGGGACAATGAATTGCAATTCAGATCTAAGTACCCTTTTCGGCAAACTTCCGGGATCCACGAACAAAAATTCTGTCAAAGCTGTGCAGGTCAAGGATGACCTTTTGGGGTAAGATTTTACCATGGGGTAAGGTCTTACCCTTGTCTTGGTTCAAGGATGACCTTGCTTAGAAAGACAAAATATTTATGGGTTTTTTCTATTTCTGCATTTCCAGGCCAGATCCGGTTGCGGAATTTTTTGAAATCGAACACAGACACTAGAAAATAGTGATTCCCGAATCTGCTCCCCTTTCAAGATAAGTATTCATTTTTTATTAAGTTGTTATGTCCACAAAATTTTCCATACACACACTCAACAACCTCCCAATTAAAAACATATATCACTAAAAATATATATTTTTATATCTTACATTTTGGTGAACCCGCGATAAACAACTCTTTCTTTTTGTTTTTAGATGCTTTCTTTCTTTCCTTAAGATTAGATTTATTTTATTCTCTTGAATTTTAAATTCAAAAATACAAAAATATCCATATATTCAACAAAATACAAAAATATTTCTTGCATTTCATTTACTATGAAGATCTTTAAGATGCTAAATGGTGTGTGATTATTTTCTTTATTATCCTTCTCTTGGCATATATTTACCATGCCTATGATGTTTATGAGAGTATCATTCATTTAATTATGTTGGTTACTCTTCATTTTTCACTTTCCTATGCTATTGTGAGATTGATCGATACTAGTCTTCCTACTTTCAAAACTTTCATTAAAGATTTGTGTGGAGGACTTATTACTCTTTTGGATTATGTGAAGAATTTGGTAGATGATACACCATATCCTAATCTTCCTAATCCTAATACTATACTTCCTAATGTAGTTCCTAATCTTCCTAATCCTAATCCAATTTCTAACATTCCTAATATGCCTAATTCTCCATCCGCTATCCCTAGTTCTTCTCATACTTATGATGGGATTCAAACTATAGTTCATGATGCAGATGTGAAAGAATTCTTGGCTTTACCTTCCCCTTCTTATCTGATCCAAAAAGATATTAAAGGGAAGAGAAAATAAACTTCTTCTAAACCTATTATTCCACCTTATACAACCTTTACTCATGAGCATGATAAAAAATCACCTCCTGTAGAAGCTTTACATGATATGTATACTATGGGATATAATATGATGACTAAACAAGGATATAGAGGTTTAGGGCTTGGTGTTAATGAGCATGGTATTAAGTATCCAGTTCATATACCCCCTAAACAAGATATGCATGGTGTTGGTTGTTCGCAATCTCAAATCAAGGTGGTTGATTTTGATCATCGTCCTCCTCTTCTCCCTACACCTACCTTAGATAACCCTTATATTCGTCAAGAGGTAGCTAAAAAGGTGTATGTTCAGTTGATGAATTCCAAGAAATAAATCTTTAAACCTATGTCGATAGATGCTCTATATAAGTATAAATTTCCTTTTCATTATAGTAATACACATTTACTTTTTGATTGTGTGCATTTCAAGTTATATGTTAGAGAAAGAGTTGCTTTAGGAATTATATCTCACTCTCATGCAGTTTTACAATTCCTTCATAATTTTGATATAGGGGATGCCCCTTATTATGATATAATATAGATTTCTTCTCCTCTTGTCTCTGGACTGGGGGGCAAGAGGTGTATTTTCATCCAGTCTCCTAGGATCCATTAGGCTTTTTATTGAGCTTAATCGGTATTCTTTATATTCTCTCTTTCTATGATTTTGTATTATGTTTATAATAATTCATAGATTCTATTTGAGATATCTTTTCTAAAGACATTTGTTTTGCAAAGGTATCCCTTGCTTTCATCCCTGGGGGGCAAGGTTCTTCTTTCTTTCTCTTTGTCTAGGGATCTTCTTTCCTTAGCTTAGTGGCATTTGTTTATCTTGCAACATTATTTCATTATACTGACTGATGTTTTGACTATGGATATCATTTTATATGAGAGGTTATTGTCCCAGGTCATCACCTCTTTTCTATTTTGCAAATTATGTTCTTTATAAACTCTTTCCCTTTCTTTGGTGATTAATGTTGTTTCCCTCAATTCAAAGATTCCTCTTCCTCTTGATTGTAGGGGGCTTGATGATTGAATCTTTGTTCCCGCTTGGTTTATCTTTGAAAGATGATATTTTATTTAAAAGCACTCCTCTACGGTGGGGGTCTTGTTGATAAGATCTCTTTCTTTGAGGATACTTTTTCATGAGTGACATATCCTTATCATGATTATCTATACTCTTGGATGTAGGGTTCATTACCCTTCGCTAAGAATATAGTGTACATTGTTGTTAAGTAGGATATCTCCTTATATTGTGTAGTAGCTATCCTCTTCCTCTTCCTTATCATGTCTAGTAGACAACCACGATAAGGAGGGGGGCATATATAGGGTCTCCCTTGTACTATAGTTTTTCAATTTTCAATATGCTAAATCCTCTAAAGGTAACACACATAAGTTGCTAAATCCTGAAGAGACATGCATTTTTCAATTTTCAATATGCTAAATCCTCTAAAGGTAACACACATAAGTTTCTAAATCCTAAAGAGACATGCATTTTTCAATTTTCAATATGCTAAATCCGCATAAGGTAACGCACATAAGTTGCTAAATCCTGAAGGGACGCACATTTTATATTCATAGTGATACAAGAAGGTGGATCTATGGGTATTTCAAGAGCTGTTAGAAGACGCACTACAATTGCAAGCACAGTTTGTTGGGTGAACTATCGGGTCTTGTTACCTATTGGGCTCTCCCTCCTTGGTGATTCACGAGTAAGGTGGGAATCTTACTAGGCGAGGTAATCACTTTCTCTTTTCTCTCTTTTTTCTTTCATGCTAGTAGGACTAGATTATGAAGCTATGTTATTTATAATGTTGCTCTTGTCTTTCTTATGTAATCATTTATGCTTTTATGATACCTTTCCAAATATGATATTAGTATAGGAGACATTTCTTAGCAAGGTTTCCTTTACTAGTTGATTTCAGTTTGTTTTAAGTTTTGTGTTAGTTTTCACACCCTCGTGCATGTATGTTGAGTTAGAATCCTTAGTTTGGGGGCTTGTTTCCTTAACTAAGTGTTATTCTATCTTGTTACAAATCCACTTGGATCTTTCTTCTCCTTTACCATGAGCATGTTCAATTTCCATACTTTCGCTAAACTGGGGGCTTAATGTATCATCTTAAAATGGAATCACTTCCATGTTAAGAGTGTGTAGCCCTTCTTAGGGGTTTTTTTGAGGCCATCATCATATTGTCCTCTATTTTCTGCCTCCTTCCCATCTTATGTGCCTGTTTAGGGCTCTATTTAGGCCTCCCTGGGCACTATTTTCCTCTTCTGGCTCATTTTCCAAGGGTCCTAAATCCTTGGGTCAAGTTTGACCTTGACCTTGACCTAGGTAAAATTTGACCTCGTCCTTGACCCAGGTCCCCCTTTTCATCAGAAATTTTGCTGGATGCGAGGGGAACTTCAAAAGTTTATTTTCCCACTTCCAGGTCAGTTATTTCAGGTGTTGGAATGGTAAAATCTTAAATTGTAGTTAATCTAGGTCTATTTCTAGGGGTTAAGGTTTAATTGGAATTTAATTCTCCTATGTCGGCCTCTCTAAAAGTTTGTGCCGTAGACTAGTATAAAAGGAAGCCTTCCTCTCTCACTTCAATACACTTTTACACATCTCATACATCCATGATCAAGCATCTTTTGCAATCTCTTGTCATAATATCTCAAGTGATCAAGCAAGCATGCAAGCATTCAAGCATTCAAGCATTCAAGCTCTCCATTGAAGCTCAAGGATTCAAGCATTCAAGCCTTTGAAGGGATTTGGTTCAAGCATTCAAGATTCATCATTCAAACCTTAGATCTATCCATCATGATGGTGTGATCTTCCTTCAAGATCCTTTGTTCATCTTCAAGATCTATTCATTCTCTCCTCAAGTTGGATTCCAAGCATACAATCATGGATGTTTTGATTTACATTTGTTAGTGTTGATTCTAAGCTTTCATATTAACATACTTGTTTACATTTCAAATACAATTGCATATCTATTGAGTAGATCATAACTTCATTATTAGATCTACTTCTACTATTTGCTAGCATTCTCTATTTCAATTCTATTTTAAAGGTTGATTCCAAATCGGGGTTTGACTAAGGCAAACCCCTCATCCAAACAACAAAAACCCTCTTTTTATTGCAGGTACGGGTGTGGGACAATGACTTGCAGTTTAGATCTAAGTACCCTTTTCGGTGAACTTCCGGGATCAGCGAACATAAATTCTGTCAGAGTTGTGCAGGTCAAGGATGACCTTTTGGGGTAAGATTGTACCCCGGGGTAAGATCTTACCCCTGTCTTTGGTCAAGGATGACCTTTCTTAGAAAGACGGAAGATTTATGGGTTTTCTCTATTTCTGCATTTCCAGGCCAGATCTAGTCACAAAATTTCTTGAAACTGAACACAAACACCTAAAATAATGATTTCTAAATCTGCTCCTCTTTCAAGATAAGTATTCATTTTTTATTAAGTTTGTATGTCCACAACATCTTCCACACACACACTCAACAACCCCCCCAATTAAAAACATATAAAAATATATCCCTAAAAAGATATATTTTTATATCTTACAGTTATCAGATCTGAAATTAGGCAAAGTAAGTTGCTACATATAGATCAAAACTACTATCACTTTCTAAAAACTATGGAAGACTTAAATCTCTTAACAGAGTAGACCTTATTTTTGTAAATCTCTTAACTAAGTGCACACTTAACAGTGTTTCTTACATCCTCTAACCAGGTAGATTGTCAAAGATATTTATTGTTACTCCTAACAGGGTAAGATCATCAGAAGTGATCAAACATTGTAGCCTTAACCAAAAAACTTTGTACTGCAGTTAGTAAAGCTTTGTGGGTGTCATCCCTGCCATAATTTTTACCTTCTTACAAGGGTTTCTGCAATACCAAAATACTTGTGTATTGTGTATGAAGTTTCATGGTTGTTTGCATGTTAGATAAGAAAGCATTTCTTATTTTTAGTAATGTTATGAATGGATGAAAAGATAACATGTCAGTGAGTTAATGAAATACATTTTTTTAAGGATTTAATTGAAAAAAAAATTGAGGTTACTGATTCAGCCGTCCCCTCTCAGTAACTCACATTTCCATAATTCCAACAATTGGTATCAAAGCTAGGTTATCTTGTTGAGGAATTTTAATCATTGAAGAGAAAAGATCTTAAAGATGGAAAGGTATAAGCTTGATAAGGCTAAATAAAAAATAAAAAATTGGAGATGCAGATTCTCATGGATCAGTTTAAGGACATCAAGGAGAAATTGAGAGAATCACTGATCAAAAGAAAGGAATTACCATTTTAGAACAATGAGATTGATTATCAGGAAGAAGAGATAGAGGAATTATCTAAAGCATTTGGAAGCATATATGATGCATTTGAAAAAACTATATCAGATCTGTCTGAAAAGAATCAACACCTTACCAAACAAGTGAAATCACTACAAATTGGACAAGAGACTCAAATAGTAAGAATGATTAAGTCATGAAAAACACAAGACAAGATGAACAAGAAAGGAATATGGCTATTGAAGACAGGAGACAAATGATTGAAAAATTGGAAGAGAAAGAATTTGAAATACTAAGGCTTACTGAGAATCATTTTGAAATTTCCAATCAGATGGTAGTCATGAGTCGGGAAGTCAACTAAGTAAAAAATGAACTTTCTATAAAATTGGAGGACAATGGTGAATTAAGGGAAGAGAATGGAAGACTGAAGAATGAAGTAAATATGCAAAAACATAATGAGATGATAAAGAAAATTGAAGAAAGTACCAAAAGGATGGATGCATTCTTAAATAGTCGGAGAAGATTGGACAACACTACTGGTTTAGGTTATACTGAGCAGGGAGAGTCATCAAAACAAGATGAACAAAATAATGCCTATGAAAATCCAAGGCCAATCTAGCTCTCATGCTATCACTATGGAAAACTAGGTCACACATCAAATGTCTAGAGAACCAAAGAAAAAGGTATTCCTAACTCTACTCCTAAATTTGACAATTATTGTAATAATTGTAACAAGTATGGACATCAAGCATATGAGTGTAGATCAAATTTTAATAAGTCACCTAAGAGACACTATATGGAAAAACATTGTTGCACTTGCAATAATAATGGGCATATATCATAGGAATGCATGACAAAGATGAAACAAGTATGGAAACCGAAAAGACAAAACAACACCTATCAACCGAGAAGGAAAGGTAACTCTTATACTTGGGATTACAACACTTGGGTTAATTCTACAACATGTGGTAGGTATGGTCATATTGTAGAAAACTATATGAGATTTCACTGGAGAGAAAAAACTAGAAATTGGACAAATTCTAGAATGGCATGTCTGCATTGTGACAAGGTCGGTCACTTAAGTAAATATTGTAGAGACTGAGCACTAGAATTGAATGTTGATATGAATGAGAATACCATTGATGAAATCAAAAGGCAATTGAGTCAAATGTGGACAAGATCAACTGAAGATAATGTAGGAATAAGCACATCAATCAGTGACTCCTCATCCTTTGGGTTAGGTGATTTTACCACCTCCACCTAAGAAAATAAAGTATGGGAACTAAATTTTAATCAATTATATCTTACAAATAGTTCCTTATATCTATTGCATGGATACCAAATCAACATGAAATAAGATGCACTAGGTTGAAATATTTTTTGAACTTGAAATGATTATAGTCTATAAAATCACGATCGAGTGAAAGTTTGTTAGTCGGTGAAAGTGTTAAGGTTAATTAAGTTGCATAGTCAATCGAGTGTTGGTAGTGTTAACTAAGCTGAGTATCAAAAGGAGATAACCAAATTTTTTATTGTTAACCAAGTTGTGGTCAGTGAACCATTTAATGCAAAAAATTTAGGCGGGAAATATTTTTGGGTATAAATAAGTGTCGAGACAACTTAGTTTTTTTACACTACGAACTAGAGAGAAACAAGAGCAAAAAGAGCGAGATTTGTGCAAAGAGATTCCAAGCTATCTATAGTGATTTGAGAATTTCATGAATAGTTTGGAAGTGATTCAAGTAAGCTTGAAGCAAAATGAGCTATTTAAATATAGTTTTCATGAAGCCCTAAATTTTTTATAAGCAATGGCATCCTCATCAAAGTCTGTTCAATCTAAAGATGATAGTGAGAAGAAGGTTAAATTGATTAATACTGAAACTTATGAAGAACCTAAATATAAGTTACATCCTAAGGTCACATGATAGGTTGATGAGAAAGGTGAATTCTTGTGCATACTGCCTAGGGTTTTGTTGGTATAGGACATCTAGTCTTATATTCATTGCAAGGTCAGTGAAATAGGTGATTTTGAGTTGCAATCCACTTACTAGGAATTATGCGTGGATGGGAAATTGAAGGATGAGAATAATCTTCTGGAGATCAAAGGTTTAACCAATGCCCTTCACTTCCCGAAGGTATTTAAGACCAAGTCGATAAGGATAGTACTTAGATGAGTACACGGGGGGAAATGTGGCTAGATGAACTGGTTAAAATCTCAAAGGACATTATTCACATGGTCACCGATTATCTTGTGTGTTAATAAGATAAAGACCTAAGGAACCCACCAAGGAGTGAAATTGAGAAATTGACAGGAGTCAAATAGGATGGCAGAGGTATGCGGATTAACACAATCCATAACCCCAAAACTAGATTTGGAGCATATGTAATTGTTTATAAAGTATTCCAATCTAGAAGACTCAATAATGTTCCTTGCAACATTGTTGACATAGCATACAAGATAGTGAAGAAAGGTCTCTGGATAGACCTAGCCGAGTTGATGTTGAGGGAACTTGAAGAAAACATGAGGATAATCTGAGTTGCTAAGACCAACACTTGCAAGTTTGGATCATTATTAGTATGTATCTTTTTTTACTTGTAAAATTCATTCCCCTCAGTTGGTGATATTTATGGCATGTTAACAAACCGATTATCATGCAAATCAGTGATTTCATAAAGAGTTTAGGTCAGAACTTTGAAGCAGTTATGGATGATTATTTTGGAAAATTCAAAGAATGAATGCATAAGAGAAGTAGGATATCTGCACAGTTAGTAGAAAAATAAAAAGATGATATTTGTTTTCTAGTGTATACCAATTCCACTCTCATCAAGGCACTTGAACCAAGGACTGCATGGTTGCCACATATGGGATATGAAATTGATATTGAGCGAGCAGCTAGGTCAATAAAGGTACTATTGCTAGAGCCCAAAAACAAGAAGCCAACAAGGTTTGAAACCTATGAAGAGGCTAAATAGAGAATAAAAATGGATTTGGACAAAGTAAAAGTGGGTAGAAAATCAAAGAAAATGATGAACACATTGGAAAAAAAAATTGGTGTTTAAGAAGAAAAGAAGTCGGTTGAAGAAGAAATCGAGGAACATTTGTTGATCGGTAATAGTGAACATGATGAAGAGACCAAGTTAGACAAGGAAATTCAAGAACTAGTGAAGGTAGTAAAAGGTAAAAGGAAATAGGTTGAAACCCCACATGAGCAAGGACAAGATCCTCTACAGGTGTTTCCCCACCTTTAAAACATGGAGTTGTAAAGATTACAAAAGCAACACCAATAAAGACATATCAGAAGAAGAGAGGCACTCAAGCATCCATCGAGGTACCTAAGAAGAGGAGAAAATTAATAAGAGGTAAGGATGACATTGATTCTAATGATGAGAATAATATTCAATTTAAGGAAGTTGTAAACAAGGCACAATCAATTGATGAGGTGGTAAAGAATACAAAATAAATGGGAAGACTGGGTCACCCATGTAAATATGTCTACCGAGGATCGGGGTAAATTGGAAGAAGCAATCATCAGTATGATGATTAAATTTAAAAGATTACTAGTTGAATTTTCAAATTATATTGTCAAATAATTGTATGATAAGGTATCAGCAAGATGGACCTATGCCTTTCATACCAATAAGAAGATGAGGGAAAGATCATTAATTTTGGCAATGCCAAATTTAGCTGTTATAGAGATTGATGATATGATGAAAGAGTATGCAAATAAGTTTTTAATGAAAGGAAGAGAAATGAAAATTCAACAGGGAAAAATTGAAGAAGTAGATGAGGAGAGTAAAGAGAAATAGACTAAAATTCTCAAGTCCAAAGTTGAAGCAGAACAAACTGCACTTGCAATTATCCCCGAGTAAGGTGTCAAAGGAAAAGGCAAAGTTGTACATTCTAATGATGTTGATATTACTACACAAAGTCCAATTGAAGAACCGATACACATATCAGACATCGAGAAACTAGAGGATGACACATATGCAGAAGACTTTTATCCTATTGGCTACACTGAGAAAGAGGACACATCACAGAAATTGCAAATTATCAAGAATGAAGAAGTGTTAATTGAAGATATCACTGAAGGTGATCTTGATGATGAATAAAAGAAGATGAAGATGTTACTGCAGCTGCCGAGAACATAGAGGAAGATGAGACTACAGAGGCAGTCATAGTAAAAATACCAGATAACTTACCAATTTTGGTACAAGCCATAGATATTTCTATACAAGAGAAACCCAAGGACAACACACCTGATCAAAATATGGATACCACAAAAGATAAGAGTAAAGAAGGAAACAAAGAGACCATCAAGCCTGAAAAAAAAAAGAGGAAAATCACAATGGAACTAAAGTTAAATAAAATGTAGATAATTCTACTACAGGTACAAGACCATAAGCCCAAGGACCTCAAATCGAGGGAATAGAAAAAGGGAAAGAAAAAGAGGAAAGTGTTTCCACCGAGCCACCAAAGTCAAATCCAGAGAAAAAGGCTCTAGTTCCATATGGGAAATCCCCTACATATAGTAAACAGGAGAAGAAAAAGAAGAAGAAACATGGAAAAGGTCTAGTCACCCTGGATGAAGTCATATAAATACCTTCATGTGACCTGAGAACCTTAGACCCTGAAGCTCTCAGATGGCATGGAGAATTATGCACCAGAAAAGAAGCTCAGGAGAAGTTGAAGCAAGAGAGAAACATAAATAGGTGCTTGAGGATGTGAGGGAGATCCTGATGTAGGTTGTACCTGATGTCAGTGTTGATGAGACAACTCCCATAATTGATCATCTTGCAACACTTACCAGGAACATCAATTCTCCTAATATTGATGCTAAAAAGAAAATAGAAGAGAGATCAGAGTCAAAAATACAGTTCAAAATAGAAGAGAAAATAAGCCAATCTGTGGCCATTCATATAGTGAAATTATTTGAGACCATAAATGAAATTGAAACTCTCATCCAATAGATGCTCACAATATTAAAGAATATTTGCACTTCAAAATATTTTACTACAGAAATATAAGAGAAGCTCAAGAAGATAGATGATGATCTGTAGAAGAGTGTAGAAAGCTTGATAATAGAACCCCATCCATTCAAATTACATAGATTCAAAAGTTAAGTACATACATGGGTTAAGAAATCAAATAAGGAGAGAAGAGGACAAGATAAAGGATAAAACAACCGAGCTATAAGTAGAGTTTTTTTCGCATATTGAGGTGATGCAGAGGCATGTAAAGAAAGCAAAGGATCTAGTAGCTACTCCTGAGCTATCAGTACAAGATCACATATTTGACATGCATGCACAAGTTGGTTTGGAATAGATTTCTTTAGAAAGTTTGAAAGAGGAATGGGAAAACCTCTTAGCCAACTCAAAGAAAACCCATCAAAACATTTTTTATAAGATGTAAATATATACAGTTTTGGCATTATTAACAAAAAAGGGGGAATATATGTATACTTACAAAAGATAAAATATGTATAATATGTATATTTACCGAGGTATATAGACAGGGGGAATCTACAATTTTCAAGTGTATATAGTTTTGAAGTTTTAACATTTTTTATTATATGGCATACATATATGTTTTTGTCACTAATGCCAAATGAGGAGAATGTTAGTTTATATCTTGTCATTAGTGTCACATATATAGTCGGTAAAGGAATAAAACATGCTAGTCGAGGTCAACACACTAAGTATAGTAACCAAGTAGAGCACAAGGCAGAATGGTAAAGCAACCAAACACAGTCTTGACCGAGCACTCACACTGAACCAGATGATTACTGATCAATGAGTACAGATATGACCAAGCATTCAAGTTTACCGAGCATCAATAATTTATTGAGCGATGAATGCAGTATATATCGAGCAATATAAGAAAGACATAAAAGTTTGTAATGGCACAAAATACAAGGTAAATGGTTTACACCAAGCTAGAAAATGGTTTACATAGATCGAGGTGAAGATTAAATGCAAAATATAATCATTAAGTGATCGATGATCCTTATGAAATGATTTTTTAGGTTATTCATTTGGATTGTAGATCTTAGGTTTTCTAGATGATACCATAACCCTAATTAGGTCAAGATATTTTGATATAAGAACTCTCAAGATGTCACTTTTATATGTACCACACATGATGTAGCCGCCTACACAGACATCTGAAGATCAGATAGGATTGTGAAGTTAAACTTTTGACAGAGCGTTCAAGGATTGAATCAGTATCACATCAGAAGGCTACCAAGCAAAATTCAAAGAATAACTCTATCACAACAAGGTGATAACAACTATGTAGTTATCAGATCTAAAATTAGGCAAAGTAACTTGCTACATACAAATCAAATCTATTATTACTTCCTAACAATTGTGGAAGACTTAAATCTCTTAACATAGTATACCTAACAAGTCTTTTTGTAAATCTCTTAACCAAGTGCACACTTAATAGTGTTTCTTAAATCCTCTAACCAGGTAGATCCTCACAGATCTTTATTATTACTCCTAATAGGGTAAGATTATCAAAAGTGATCAAACATTATAGCCTTAACTGACAAACTTTATTATTATAGTTAGTAAAGATTTGTGGGTGTCATCCCCACAACAAGTTTTACCTTCTTAAAAGGATTTCTGTGATACCAAAATACTTGTGTATTGTGTCTGAAGTTCCATGGATGTTTTCATGTTAGATTAGAAAACGTTTCTTATTTTCAGTAATGTTATGAATGGATGAAAAGATAACATGTCAGTTGGTTAATGAAATACATTGTTTTGAGGATTTAGTTGAAATTTTTTTTGAGGTTACTGATTCACCCCTCCCCTCTCAATAACTCACATTTCCATAATCCCAACACTAGCATTCCCAAAATGTGGTTGCACCTAGACATGTAGCGAGGATGGTGGCAAGGTTGTGCATTTTGGTACTATTTCTGCTATATGTCACTTCCCCAAAACTCTTTTTAGCATATTGATTTATCATCAATCTTGCAAATCAACATGCCATGGGACAAAAATATATTTGGGCATATTACAAAACGGTCCACACACCATGCTCTATTGGGCATTCAAACCCTGTGGAAAAACTCTATTACTTTGCAGATAGAGGAAACAATGGTTAGAAATTCAAAACTGACGCATACTTGTTGCGGACTATGACTTCTTGTACATCTTAAAACACCTACTCAGCCAATCAGTCTGGACACAACAATTACAAACACATTGGAGTCATGAGATCAAAATTTTCTTCAGCACTTTACCCAACACCTCATGCACCTAGTTCATGCACTTTGCCTAAAATTTTTGAACCTTACATTTGATCCATTTTGGGCGTATGTTGGAAGAACAACAATGTCATTTACATTTCTCCTTCATTATACATATAGTGGAAACTGTGTGTGAAGAGTAAAACATTCATGCCAAACTCTTGATGTGCATATTTACCTACTAAGGTAGACATGAGTTCACATTCTCTCAACCTCAAATCGATGTCCAAACTCAGTTCCATTATTGCACAGTGAAACCCTCACACTTCCCATTTTAATTACTTTTTTCTCCTAATCCAATTTCTCTATTTTTTTTCTTTTAATTTTTCTCCCCTCTTAAGCATGTGTCTTTTCCTTCTTGGTGGTTACCAATGAGTCTTACATGCCAAAATTTTAGCATGTAGAGTTTAGTTTAATTAAAGTTTGTCCCCCCCAATAAATGCCCACTCTTTGTTCTCAATGGCATTAGATGTAGGATATAAGATATTTTGTTTTTATTTTAAAATCCAAATTGAATTAAATTAAATTAAAAACTCTTTCAAGCATTATTTTTCTATTTTTTTCAATATTAAAGAAACACGAATTGGGTTATGATAAATAGATGAGAACTAGGTAGGAGTAAAGTAATAATAATAGACCAGGCTGAAAGAGATTTTGTAGTTTTTAACTCAAAGAAAGAAAAGGATTGTGTGTTTAAAAAGAAATGCTAGTTTTATCATACTTTTGGTTTACAAATATGGGTCCCTAATAAATTAGATAATGAAAACATCAAATTTATACTGTATTGGGTTCGAATTTCCAACATGCTATTAGAATATAGAGAAAAAGAAACCTTGAAAGCTATAGGGAATACAATAGGGGTTTTTTTCTAAGCTGGATCTCCTCTCAATGGAGATCTCCTACCTTCCCCATAGGGTCTATCTTCTTATGGATATAGGTAAACCTCTCCCCTCTTGCCTCATAATTAGATCAAAGAATGGCATAGAGATACAAAATCTTATGTCTGAGGTTCCTGGGTTACTATGTGATAATCGCTACTTGTCATATCATTTGGTAACTATCTTTCCTAATGTTAGTAAACCTATCATTTAAGTTGTATTAGATATGGACAAGGTAAAAATATATTCCTTGGGACAATATGATCATACCACTATTAGAGAAAAAGTGAAAGAGCCATTTCAAAAAATTGAGGGACTAAGGGCCTTTTGGAATAACAAATACAAAAGGAGAAATAAGTAGGGAAGATCCTTTTTTCAAGAGTCTATCCATTGATTTTCCTATGGAAAGTGTATTGGGCTCTATATCACGATCAAAAGATAAATGTTGGAGTAAAAACATTAAGAAAATGGGGAAAAGGAATTGGATAAGTTTGCTGATCTTGTAGGATTTAGAACAAGGAAATTCCAAGAAGGGTTGTATCAGACATTCATGAATATAAAGTGTATTTGTATCTCAATGGATAAAGTGTATTTTTATCCAATCCAAAACAATAAAGAACCAAGTATGTTGATTAAACTAGACATCATAAAAAAGGCCTATAAAAAAGGAGATTGAATTGATAAATGTTTAGAAGCCTGTGACTTTTGTAAAGAATGGATAAATCTTATCTTCTATTATGTATCTAGCCCAATATTAAAAAGTAGATTAGAGGTTATTTTGTAAATTTTCATAAGCCTTTGACTTTTGTAAAGAATGGATAAATATTATCTTTTATTATATATCTAGCCTAACTTTTATGTTATTGTATTGAGTGACATTATAGTGGGATTTTTTGAAAGCTCCAAGTGTAATGCCCCGCTTGAGAACCCATGAGAATATAACCTTACTAGCCTTAATATTGATGTAATATATATTTTTTAAACATCAAGGATATATTAAACAGTATGAATGTGGAAGCAAGTTAAACCATATGTTTGAATAACATCATTAGCATAGTTCAAATCATTAAACCAAAGTTCTATAAATCCAATTAAAATTGTGTAGGGTCCCGTAAGACATTAGCTACTTACAAAAATTAATTACATTATCAAATTTATCCTAGACATAATGGTATCATTTAAGATTACGTTCATTTTAAAACCCAAATATAAGTGTTCCTAGTTCTTTCATTTACCATGATGAAAGTAAAAACATTATAAAGAAAACATGCATTAAATTTTATCAAATGAAATGGTATAAATCAAATAACCTAACTATTACATCAATGTCATGCATGAGGTTACAATTAGTATGTACTGATTATAAGGAACACACCAAAGAATCATATTTACAATTACATATATATCTTACCACATGAATATCTCAATATAAATCATGACACAATATATGATGCAAATCATGATAACATCAGTAATATTTCCAAACAATGAATATGGTAGCAGTATCAATGATTAACAAAGTGCAAGAACATGAACATTAGACATCGATGGTAGAGGAATCACTACCACCCAACCATAGGGAACTTAGATGCCCACCCCACCATGTTGAGGAGATAGGTCACACCAAGTCCCACTCAAATAAATATCCAAAGGCAAGGAAGGCTAATGCAAGGGTTTATTGGATGCAAAGGATATGCAATAATCATGATTTGGTATTATAAGAAAAATTGTTGGAAGCACAAAAACACTCATAGAATATCGAGAACACATATAGGGAAGTGTCATCACATGTTTTTACCCCTTGCATTATCCTAGATGGTCTCTCTAGACCTCGGCCCAAAAGTAAGATCATATGTAGAATTAGATACTCCTTTTGTGAAAAGGAATCCAACCATGTAAGATCACAGTGTTATCTAGACGGACAAATATCTTCTTCCAATATCATCCTTAGCCTGTACTAGCACTCAAGGCATTGGAAAGGCACTATTATTACCTTATTTATATTATGCCTAATAAATTTATTAAGTTATCACTTATTACATAACTCACAAAAGGTTACCCTATGTTGGCATAACTAATGCAAATAAGTTAAGTAAGTATGTTGATGGATTGATGATGTGTTTTTTTAGTTATGTTGTTGTCATTGATGTCAACTTAGGTTGATAAATATGTTCTTGGTATACCAAGTTATGATGTAGAAGATGAATGGAGAATCATGTTGTGTATTATGGTATGTGATCTAGCACACAGGCTCTAGAGGTTTGTATAATTCTATATTGATGATTGCATAAGTGTATGATGAGTTTTATGCAACTTATAGTCATTTTGGTGAAGACATGGAATTGGTTTAGCAGTGAAGGAACATGGAAGAAATATTTGATCAGTATGTCATACATGAATGGAATTATATGTTGTGATCAAACCCTTCTTGTGGCTAGTGTACCTAAGGACTTAGATGTTGATAAGTTCTATTCCATGGTCATTCATATCACTTCACCTCATTATCTCACTTTCTCTTAAATAGAGGACAAATCTGTTAGTCATCATTATAATCATCCCCTCCATATTGAGGTCTTTTTCCACAAGTATAGAGTTAAGTGTGTTTTGATAGATGGAGGCATGGGTTTGAGCATCTTCACTTTTAGATTGGTTAAGTCTCTCATTTTCTCAGAGCATGTTCTTGATCCCCAATGAAAAATAACGATCAAAGCATATGATAAAGAGGAACGTTCTTCTAAAGGCATGGTATTCTTACCTATTTAGATAGTTCCTATTTAGTGGGACATCATCTGTCAAGTCCTAGATATTCCTTTGGCATACAACATACTTTTGGGTCATCCTTTGATTCATGGAATGCAAACAATTCATTCTACATACCATTGATGCATTAAATTCCCTCATGACGGAATTGAGATTACTATTCCCATAGACTCAACATACATCTATATTAATCCTAAACAAACAGATCGAATGGTTCCTCACAACAAAGAAGGATCAAATCTTAAAGAAGAAGAAGAAGCAAATATAAAAGCACCTCTATCAAATCATGGGAAAATAATATTTGTCAAACCTAATGGTATGAGAGGATATCAAGTGGACACTATTCCCATCTCTTCAAAATATTATGGAAAATCACCTCTCTCATCCATTCTTACAGCTACAACAAAACCTTTTATACATTAAGGTACTGGAATGGTTAAAGCTAAAATTCCCCTAGAGCTAGAAAGGGAAGAAAGTGTTATCTTACAAAGACTCTACAAGAGAGAAGAAACTAAACAAGAACTAAAACATATTGAAATTCCACCTGAAAAGTATGGTGTGGTTTATCAACTTATGAAGAAGATGGGATATGATGGAAAAAGTCCTCTTGGAAAAGGAAAAGGTCTTCTTGAACCTCTACATGCTGAATTCAGAAATTCTAAAAACAAAACTAGTGTTGGCTATCATAAACATAAGTTTGACAAGCTCGTAGCAGCACTCACCCATATGAGGACTTGGATGATGAAGAAGAAGTACAAATTAAACCAATGACATATGAAAGGCTTCTACATATCCAAAATTATAATCTAGACTATCAAGGAGAGCCATATAATCTATTACAAGCTCCTTCAGAAAATGAACTCATGGGTCTAGCAGAACATGGTCTTGATCAAGAAACTCTCACTTAATTTCTTGATAAAATTCTTACTACTACTACTACTATTACTCCTACTACTACTAAACATATCATTGAATCTTCTCACATGCATCCTGATTGGGGGAAACTAGCTAATGTCTCCCATAATTTAGATATGCCTTGGTGTATGCCTATTTTAGACTATTCTAGTACTACTGCTACTCAACAAGCTCTCATTGCTAAAAATATACCTCCTATGAAAGAAGGAAGTGGCGATGAAAATCTACCTCCTACAATAAGTCTAGCTAATAACATCGGACAATATTGCAACAATGAAACATAATCGCATGAATATGAGTGAAATTCATTATCAGATGATACAATGTAAATACAAGTTGATGTCATACACAGATATGCTACTACTATGAACTTTGAAAGAGGGGAAAGCTCAAATTCTCAAGACCAAGCAAACGATGAAGATCCTTTTCATCCTTCTATGGAAATAATCGCTATGGCTCCTAGGCCATCTAATCAAAATAACACTTCATCTAATGAAGCAAATCTTGGATATATAAGACCTCATCCTATGATAGCTTCATAGAATTTAGGAAGTTCTAGGATATAGTTGGTTCCTATTCGCACACTTCAAGAAGAGGGACTTAGTTCTCAGGATAGGTCACATGGGTTATATTTGTGTAATAATCCTCTAAAATCCTCTAATACTTCTAGGATAACTCGTGATCGACAATGCTCTATGGAATATAACTTTCTTGATCTCTTTGATTCATTCATGAATGATGAGGATGATACAGGTGTCTTTGCACTTGAACCTGTTGAACCTTTATCCCTAATTCATCATAAGTTATGTGGTTGGACCACTTCCCATCCATCCCTCTATCTAAACTTGTCATACCAGCCTCATTATCCATAATCCTTGAGTCTTTCAGAACTAATTTTTATGTGCAACATAAAAATAAGAAATACAGAAATCTACTTACATATAAAGATCACCATGTCCTATCTAATTGACATGTGACTAAAAAGACAAAATAAATATTCAAGAGACCGCAAGGGTACTCCAAGAAAAGAAAAAAATCAAAGAAAATATGGATTCCAAAATCTATCATAAAAGAATTGCAATCAAAAGCATCTCAAAGCAAAGAATGATGAAGGGCTATGTTGATTCCCAAGTCTCTCTTGAAAGACTTAGATATAAATAAAAATAATGTTGACATTATAGCTTCCATCTCCTTCATGTGACTCACTTCACTCCCACATCATCTACACCATCATTACCTCTCATACCTCATGTTATTCTCAAATCCATCATTACCTTCCATGAAGTTTATCTTGGTACCTAATCATCGCTAATGACTTGTTTAAGAGAAGTCTAGATGGTACTCTCCTTAGGTGTTTAGAATGTGAGGAAACTGACAAAGTGTTATGAGAGGTCTATGAGGATATTTGTGGATCTCACTCGAATGATCTTTCCTTGGCTATGAAACTCTTGACAGCTGGACACTATAAGATGGATTCATCTATCATTACTGAAACATCTAGTTTTTAAGCTTATCAGCAAGCTACTACAAAAATAAATATTCTCAAAGAGACTCTCAACACTCTTCACCTACAACAACTCTACAGCTAAGCATTCTACTCCTGTACAACAATCTATGATCCTAAAAAAATCTAAAAAGCATATAATGTCCTGAAAAAATCCTTAAAATTGTAAAATTTCTTAAAAAATGATCATCCTAGTGAAAACCTAGAAATAAGAACCTTGATGTATCCACAAAAGAAATCAAATATCAAAAAATATGAAAAAATGAAAAAAAAATGGAAAAGAACAAAAAAAATTGAAAAAATAAAATAGTGCCTCGATGAAAACCTAGAAATAGGTGCCTTGGTAGCAAAAATATAAATACTCTCCAAGTGGTGAAAACTTGGCAAACATGCACTACTTGTAATTAGTGCTCCATCTATCAATGCATGGTTGAGCTCTTATCTCCCTTCATCCATCTTTCTTTGTGTTTCCTTGTGCCTTCATGGACTAGAACTTGTCTTTGTCTTAGGTTCTTATCTGTTGACTAGGGGCATAGCATCCTTTTGTTTGATTTCTTCTTGTGGTGTGATTTAAATGATCCTAAGTTTTCTAATAAATTGGGTGTCTATGGTAAGATCCTCCATCATTATTGGAATGCCACACATACCTCGACCCTCTTTATCAGACACTTATGTGAGGTTGGAATTCTCTCCTTGTCTATTGCTTATGTGTAGCATGTACAATGACACTCTTGGTTATCTTGGCATCTTATGTTTTGATACAGGTGTTTTCTTACAGCATTAACTTGGAAACCATGTTCAGGTCATCTCGATGCTTACACCTCGATGCTTATGTGTGTTTCCTACATCTTATCTAATAAGGTCATATTCATATATCCATGGTCGCTATTGCACCAGTGAAGCTTTTACTAACCTCTGATGTTCCAAATGCTCAAAAGATGAAAACTAATGACTACAAGATCAGTGACTTGACTACTCTTGCATCTTAGGATGCATTTCATTCTAGGGCTACATTTAGCTTTGCATTTCTAGTTCTCTTGAGCTATGCTTTCTTTTCATCCTTCCTTTCTCTCCATCAAGGCATTTGACTACAAATCCTTAATTTTGATCCTATTTTTGGGATTGAAATCGAAATTCCAAATCTTCTAATGTAGTTGATTTGTAGGATTTGAGAGATACAAATCCACAGAATGCCAAGAATACCTACATGCAAATAACCTGTTATAGGAGAGAAGCAGAAAGAAGCAAAAGGCAGAACTTAGAAGTTACTCAAAATGTGAGAGAAAAATTATGATCCAAGTTAATGAAAAAAGAATTACAAGGTTCAACCTATAAAGGTGAACAAAACCCTAAAACTAGAAAAGCTAGGTTGCACATTATAATTAATAAAGATATTAATTATAATGCACCTAAGAGATAGCTTAAGTAAGCAGAGTAATAAATAACTCTAACAGATTGTTGACACTATCGCCCTTGGCTTGCTTCTACCATTCCTTCTTGGACTTCTGAGGCTTATCTTCACCCCTTGTACCTCATCTCCATTTTGATCCCGAAGGGGGCATGACAATATAGAAAATCTTTTCGTCAATCAAATCTCCTAAATCTATAAATCTAGCAATTGAACCAAATCTTAAATCGATCAAGTCAATTAGGACTAAAATATCATCGCTTGGGGAATCTCATCTTCATCGCTTCATATCAAGATGAGATTCTCCACATCTCCTTTCTGAAAGAGTGTTCTTATTACTTCATATCAGTTCACTCAAACATGCATCTTTTCAATTTCTTGGGGCATATCAGGCTCATCAGGACCCATATCAATCTGGTATTGTCTCTTAGATGATTAGCTATCTCAATCTCTTTTGACAGATATCTAGTCTCATCACTTCATATCAGGCTAGATACTCTCATCTTGCTTATTGGTCTTCTTTCAGTAAGGTTCAGAGTCAGATCTCTATCAGTTACCTTGACAGCATCATTCTTTGACTCAATGTGTTCCCACATCGCTCACACATTAGTCAAAGAGGGGAAAAAGTAATCACCTAAAATTTGTCTAGTAGAACTTGAGCCTCCCCTTTTCGATCAAATTTTCTACTTACTAGACATAATTGTGCAAAGTAATCCTTAAAATTCCCTTTGCATAATTAAATCACAAAATATTATATCAAGCTTATATTATGGTCTAAATTCTAGAGGTTGCATATTTATTTAATTTCTATAACCTTTCATTTAATATAAAGTTCCTACACTTTTATTAAAAGAACACATTCACATGTGTGCACATACTTAATGTTGATTAATTAGAAATTAAAATTGATTTTTAATTTCAAAATTACTATTTTATCTTATTCTACCTAACATTTCTTTTGCCTCTTAATCCTCACCACTCATTTCTACCTAACCTTGCATCTCCTTCACTCTCCTTTTGCCTCTTAATGTCCACCCTTCATTCTTGAGGCAATTCGTTTAAAAGGAAGCTCTTCCTTGGCTCAAGAGTTCCATCTTGATTTTTGGTTAAGTCCACTCTTTTTTATTCTAGGTTCCATCTTGATCATTGTTGAAGTACATTCTTACATTCTTAGAGTACGTTTGCTCATTTTAATTCTTAGTTTCTCTTAGTTTAGCTTCATTTATAGCTTAATCTTGCATTGTTAATCTAGTTTACTTTTTTGCATTACTTCAATAGTATAGCTCTTGCACTCTCATTCTAGAACATTAATTGCTTGCATCCATTCTTAGCTTGCATTCTTTTATTCTTAGCTTCATTCACTAGCTTTGAATTTCCATTTTGGAGTATTCAATTCACTAACCCTCTATGCCAATTTGATGAGCATCATGAGAAGGATTAAACTTGCTTCAACTAGGAATCTATGAGATACTTCTTGAGATTTCCTTTTCCATGGGTTCTCTCAAGTGTAATAGTTCATAGAAGTGTGTCACACTTTTGATGACACACCTAAAATGTTGATGAATTGGAATAGAAATCTAAATTGAGATGATTATATGTTCAATTGATAATGCAATCTTCTTAGGATAATTCATTCATCTATTGATGAAATAACATGATAAAACATTATGTGAAGTCATATCTAAATATAATCCTTTTCTTCTATGGAAGAAACGTGTTCCAAAATACAATGAACCTTGGATTTCATTCATTCCTTTAGTTGTTGTCTGCATACAATTTAAAACTTTTCTAGTCATCCTTAATGATAATCATTTGGTCAAATAGAGATCATCATTTTCCTTCTTCCTTGTTATAGCTATTAGCCTTTGCACATGCCAAACTACCTTCTTCCTTACCCTCAAGTGCCAACTCTTGACTCTTCTCAATAGTCTTTCTATCCAACAAATTGGACATCCTTATTTTAATCATTTTTCTTTCTTAAAAAAAACTAAGGCCATCAAAATTTTGATGGTTGGGCTATAATTATGATGGCCCTTTACAACATGGATGCTAAGCTCCTGACGGCATACCCATTGAAAATGATACTAGATATCTGTCAAAAATCTGATGGTAATGCTATGATTGTGACACACCTTTGCGAGGGGGATTCTATACTCCCAACGGTATTCCTGTTGGCAATTGTATTGGTAGTGAAATGACATTCCGTCATTATTGTGACAGAGACAAAATGTTTTTGATGGGCCTTTCCGACATTTATGTGTTAGAAATGTCTTTCGGCTAGTTAGTATGTTCCAATAGTTTTGTTTGTTGGAATTCTTACGGTTACCCCCTCCATGGAACTTTCTAATGAAATAACTCTGAATTCACCTTGTGTCGAACATTTGATGGATAACCATTGGATTTCTGACAGTTGGCCATCAAATTTTTCCCTCAAATGTACTAGTGAGGGAGAATGGAAGGAGCCACACTAGGTTAAGAGATGGGTTGAGAATTATGTGTATAAGCAATAGGACAAGGAGGTATAGGTGGTGTAGAAAGAATTCCACACATAGGATTATCCTTAAGTTTTCTAAGTTCAAATTTTTTTCTGACCTTATAGGCTTGTTATGACCCAAAGAGATGGTCAAGATGAGCTTGAGTTGGTTGAGGCATGGAAGGCCAAAATAAATCAAGGTCAATTGAGTCTTGAGGCATAGAAGGATGATAAAGACTATGGTTAATAGTCATGATTCTCCCTTATGAGGAAATTTAAGATATTTATGAATAGGAAAAGCTACGCATTTCATGGACATAATCTAACGAAGACCAAGTTTGACTTGAAATTGATTATAATTCGAGATAATAGTGAAGGTAGCATCTACGATTTTACCACAAACTTCAATAGGAAATGAAATGGAACCATGGGAAGGATAAAGGAAACCATTGCAAGTTTGGATCATAACATCTTATTTATCATAGAAGTCACTTTGCAATCCTTTACTATAGAGATGTTCTTCAGTTATCACATTCACCATGCAAGTGGGATAAATAAGGACACCATAGGAAGGAAGGCCATCAGCTCTTGGGACAATGTATGGGGGACCATCACGTGCTTGAATTGTCTTAGAAGTGTTAAAGATAATGTAAAGTTAAGGTGAAGTTTTAGGTTTAGGTTTAGGTTTCTCAACTTGATTGACCACACGAGTAGCTTCGTCAATTTTTTTGTCATAGTAAATGCAAGGAGAAGAAGAAGGTTGAGTTTGGTATTTGGTATTGGTTGAATGAGATGGGAAAAGATTGGTATAGATTTGAAAGTTTTTGTTAGGAGGTTCTATGGGTTTGTTCCCATTATTGTAGTCATTTTCTACAGATATAGTATTGGAACCAATAAGGTCTTGAATAATATTTTTCAATTGATAACACTTCTTGGTATCATGGCCTAGTTGATGATGGTATCAAGATAGAAAGCTTTAGGATCAAATAATTTGGATTTATCTTTAGAAGGATCAATGGGTTTGACTAGAGGAAGTATTAACACATTAGCATTAATTAAAATCAACATCGCATTTAGTTGAGTAAAATTATGAGAAAGTTTTAAAATAGATGACAAAGGAGTTGCAACTTTGGATAACGTTGCCACTTGTTCGTCAATAGTCTTGGATGAGTTATTGATTTTGATGAAGGTTTTTGATTTCTGAAACTTGTTCAAATTAGATGTGACATAACTCTTATCAACGGGAACAAGAGCCATTGGAGTGACTCTCTCAAATTGAATCACATGTAGTTGATCATGATGGAGCACTACACACAATTGAGAAAAGGAAGAGAATTTAGAAAGAAGAATCTTATCTCTAATATCTTTTTGTAAATTAGTAGTAAAAATGCATTGCACATCAACATCGGGTGCTAGATAAGAAATATGAGCATGCAAATGCTTAAAAATACCAATGAAATTTACTAACTTTATATTTAAATCCTTGTTTACAATGCATGAAATCAGTCAAATAAATTTGAGGACCAATGTTATTTATAAATTGTTGAATGAAAGCATTAGCAATCTTGTGAAAGGAATTAATGGAATAAGGAGGAAAAGAACAATACCATTTCAAGGCTTTGTCTTGAAAGGTTCTAGTAAGAAACTTTTCCATGAACCTATGGTCATGAGAGAAATTACTACACAACATTTGGAAAGTATTAAAATGGTTCAAAGGATCACCGCTACCATTATAGACCTCTCAAGATGAGGAATCTCATGTTTTGCAAGATAACAACATGGGTGATATCCAAAGATAAAGGACTAGCAATATTACAAGTAGGAATGTTAAACTTGGATTGAGTCATGGAGGAAATTTTTTGTTGCAAAGAAGACACAATTTGGGCCAAGCTATTAATGGTAAAATTGGTAGAAGAAATGGTGGAAGGAGAAACATGATAAATGTTAGGAACATTGTGTGAAATGGAAGGAATGTTTGAATAGGAAAAATGGATACTATGATAAGTGGACATGGATGAAGGAAATGAAACATGTGGAACACTTGAAGGAATGGAAGGAAGAATAAAATTAAGGAGACTCACTTGTATAGGATTGGAATCTTCCATTGAATTTGTTATGATGGGTGGAGTAAAAGTAGACACACTAGGAATGGAAGTAGAGATATGTAAAAAAGTTTGAACACTTCTAGTAGGTGGAATGAGGCCTAAATCTTGAGCACAATCAGCCTAAGGGGTTTGAAATCTATATGAAAAAGATGGTAAATTCTACAAACAATGTTAAGACCTTGTTCACCATTATGAATAAGTTTTCTTATGCCTTCTACAATGGAAAAGGCTTCGGGATTATGGTTTTCTTATGCTAGCCATTTGTCAAACTTTTAAAAATCATGAGAAATTTTTTGGACTTCATAAAGATGAACCCTTAGGTCTTAATCTTCATCATGAAAATAATGAAAAGAGTTATTCTCTATGCTAGGATTGATATCATTATGATGCATGTTGGTCTCATTAAGATTCCTAGGAAAGAAGGAGGGTTTGGGATCAAAGGAACACATAAGTCTACAAATTATTCTAATCATAATGCTATAGGTTGGAATCAAAGTGATAACAATCAGGAAAAAAGGAATTAAAGGAAAAATATGTAAATCAATTATGAGATTTGAAAGAAATATGCAAAAAGAGAGCACATTAAGTTCTATCAAATACAAAGTAGATATGAATGCATACAATGTAGCAAAGATGTAATGTAAATAATAACTATCACAATGCATACAAAGTAGATCTAGATATGGAATGTAAAGATGATGTAACTACCAAATCAAAAGGTAAACTACATAAAAGAGGAAGGCTCACCAAAATGTACATAAAAAAATGGTGGGAAATGATATATAGAGGATAATAGATCACTCACCAAGCTCTTGTGGTCTGGGTATGTACATTCAAGAAATTAAGTAGGCTCCAAATAGCTCACCCTCAAGAAAATAAAATCACCACAACCCAAAATGGATTTAGGGGTGATAATGCAAGATCTAAATGAGAGTGGAGGATTTGGGGTTTACTTTCCTTAAAGAGATGTTGAATGTGAATATGTGTGATAAGATGTGTAAATGCATAAAAGAAAAATGACGCTATGACTAAGGACATGATTGATAAAAATATGTAATAATAGATATGATGCATAAAAGTAAATATAAGATGAAAATAAGAAGAATGAACTCACCTTGAAAGCTAGGAGAGGAGGACTAAACTTTAGATCTGAGTTTCACTGTCACAAAACTGTCAGGTATAGAAAATGTTCTAGATTTAGAACTCTTAGACTTGTATTTCTTGACTGTGAAATTTGAAGATTCCTTGGATAATGCCAACTCAAGTAATCCTTTTACCAAAAAGTCATCCTTATCCTAGAGAGTCAAAATCAGATGAATTTTATGAAGGATCTGAGACTAGATATGAAACTCTGAGATTCTAGATCTGAAACTATGACAACATGTTCCTGTAGACACGAAAAATGGGGAAACGAGTTGTGGAAAGGATCTTGACTTGGTCAAGCCCCTATATAGGAATCAACCTTGTAATTAAATAAAAAATACATAAAGGAAGTTTTGTAACAAAGTAAATGTAAGTATTCACCTTCAATGAAAAACCCTCATGGATGGATGTTAGCATCCAATAAACCCATGAAGATGTGTGTAAGGAATGTAGGATCAAGGATTTCTCCACAAATGCAATGGATCTACACTTTCCAATCCTATACCTTGAATGGATGTATGCTTGTGGATCTTCTAGCTAGCATGAGAATTCCTCTACTTAACCATGAGAGAAACTTGCATCAACTAGGGAAAATTTCCTTTGAATGGATCTTAAAGAGATAAATACTTGGAGATTTTTAATTGGTGCTTTCCTTCAAATCTTGAATCCAAATCCTCAATTGCTTGATTGCACTTTCTCTTGAAATCACCAATAAGTGCACAATTGCTTGCATAATCATGTCATGTAATTTTATGCTCAAAGTATGGATGTTAAAATAAGAGGCCTTGATGTCCTTTTATACTCATTTTGGGACTCCAAATTTCTAGGCCAACCATAACTAAGATCAGGAAATAAACCACCACTGCATTGGGCCTGGAGCCCACTAAAATTAAATCCCCTAGGATAAGGCCAACTTAGGTCGGCCTAGTCTAGCCAGGGTTAATTTTGAGGCAAATTCGGGGCTAGGGTAGTGTGTATAGTCTCGAGGAAAGAAAATGACAAAAGCTATATATCAAGCATAAACACAGTCGGATCTAGGAATCACCAAAATAAGTCTAATAGGTCCTCAAGCCACCATTAATGGGTGCTGACATTTTAGGATGGTACAATAAAGTTTTAGCTTCTTGGGATATTCAAATTTCTGAGAAAAATAAATTTGGCTATTTTGGTTGACGGGTGATCCTACAATATTGTGTTCCACTTTTTGGCCAACTTTGACACTGAGATGAATACTCTAAAAAAAAAACTTCACTTTTGGATGCATATTAATACAAAAGCATTAAGAATTTAAAGATGATTTAAACTAGTGACTTTTAGCATTGAGTTTCTAATTTCTAAATATATATGTTTTTTAAATTTAGGAATTGATTTGTATCCATTTTTTCTTTTTCTTTGAAAAGTGGTTTGTCTAAAAAATCAACATTTTTAAGGAGTGACACTCACTTTGATCATCATAACTTGTTTTTCTAAAAATGATAAATACATAATTCTTTCAAACTTAGGTTTGTAACACCAATATCTAGAGAAACCAATTGGTTTCATTTAATTTAGTTGAATATTTTATAGTTTATTGATTTATGAAGTGGCATTAACTATAATTTGGACATAGGTTAATTTTGATCACTCTAACTTGATCTATATATATCAAAATTCAATTTTTCTTTTTTAGAAAGGTAACATAAATACCTTTTTCCTTGAATTTTTTTCCCCAATTTACCATTTTTCTAAAAGCATCAAACAAAGAAGTTGCTAAATGGTCACACGACCTATGTTTAATTAAAATAAGAATAGAAGGCACAATGCAATAAAATATATTAAAATCATAGTCATTGTAAACCTTGTTTTGAGTAGCATCATCTGGAATCTGGGTTTCAGAAGATTGTTTTATTTGGTCCTTTATTGAGAGCTTCAAAGGGAAGAAAGTTGTAGAAATTTGTTGGCCTTGGGGAGGAAGGCCATATTTAGGTGTGTGTGTGTCTGAGAGTTAAATCTTTTCTAAAGTTTTCTACTCATTTTCTAAATTTTTCTAACATTTTTTAATAATTTTTGTAGGGTTTTAAAATTTTCTAATTAAAATATACTGAAAATAAAAATTACTGATATAACTAACTAAAATAATTTTTAAAAAAATTAATTAATTTTTTTAACGTTTTCTAATTTATTTTTCCATATCATTTTTCTAACATTTTCTAATAAAAATATAGTTATTGTTTTAAAATAAAAGTTACATAAAATAGAAAACTAACTATAATAATTAAAAAGCATATAATTTTTAATCATAAATAAATAAAGGATCAAATGTGGGCACCTAGTATCAACGACGGTCGAAGGGAGGTCAAAAATGTTGAAAGGACATTGATGTTATCCTCTGGTCGTCACGGGATTTGCTCCAATTCCTGGGGTCCAATAAAAATGAATAGTGAAAAGTGAAAATGACAACTCTGTTGGAATTTATTCAAAATCTGATTGAAAGGGTGTTCACATGAAGGGGGGTCTTCGCATGAAGACCCTTACGTAGGAGTCTTCACGTGAAGACCCCCATTTGCACGTAGGGGTCCAAAATGAAAAAAAATTGACACATGATTTTTCTTGGTGCCCAAAAGTGGGATACACTTTTGTCAGATCACCCAAGTCTACTCTTTTTTTTATCTAGGACTAGACCTTATAATGAATTGCATAGAGTAGATGAATGGTCCCCTTCTTTATTTTTTTGCAAAATTAGCATTGACGATTCTTTCAAAAATCTATGAACGTTGATGATTGCTAGAGTTGGTCACAACAATTTTTGTTTTATTCAATTATATTTTCTTTTGCTTTAGGGTTCAATACTAATAATTAGATGGAGGCTCAAGCAACCATATGGGTCTACATAAAGATGATTAGCTAGGGTGGAAGAGGATAATATCTGAGATAGATTCCATGAATTTGGTCTCCATTCTAAAGCATGACTATTAAAAATGTTATCTTTTTCAATCTCATTTTGAGGCCATGGAGAATGTGTTTGAATTGTGATTTTTGGTAAGTTTACGAATTGGTTTTGGTGATTTTTTGGTGTGTTTGATCCTAAGAAGGATCAAACATCAAAAAAGTTCTAATGTGGGTGAATTTTTTAATCTCGTGTTTAGAATATAAAGATAGAATAATCTTAAAATTTAAATGTTTTTCATTTGGTCACTTCATGCATTTTATTGACCATTTTTAGGAAATTGCTATTATTTTGAAAACTTTATAAATATGAAAACATGTTAAGGCTCTAACTTCAATTATTTGCCCTCTCAATTGGACATAATATAATTATGTTTTGTATTATCTTATGTATAGGCACTCTCTATAGTTACTTGGTTAATAAATGTTAGCTCAAAGAATTGAATAGAATGGTTCGTCAATGAGTCTTGTTAGGTGATGTGAAGCCACAAAATATTTTATTGTGTGAGGGAAGATTGGGTGAGTAGATCCTAGAGGAAAATTATAGTGATTGAATTCTTTACAACATAGAAAGTAATTCATAACTTCAAGTGGAGCTTGGAAACAATCACAACCATCATTGAAGAATCCATCTCCTTAAAAGGATACTAAAAAATGAGGAGGATGTGAGCTGTTTTAATCACCTTAAGGCTTCTTTTGTGTAAGGGTTTACCTCTAAAGATGGGTATCTAGCTTAGATAAAAAGTTACTGCAACACCTTAGACTTGATCATTTCCACTAAATGATTAAAAAGAGAATGACTTAGGTCCATTGAGTATGGAAACCTTAGACCTGAAAGTTTTGACAATTTCAATCTTGAATGTCCTCTTCTCCATCATCTTGAATAAAAAATTAGGTTTTGTGGGATGCAACAGTCAAGCTAGATCTTAAAGAATCGAACTACAATAAAATCCAAGTACGATCATAAACAAATTGGAGCTTAGTCCTACCTCAAATTTGTCAATGCCTCTTTAATTTTTAAAAAAAAACTCAATTCAATTCTAAGATAATGAATGTGAGGTACTCAATTTAATATAACATGTATCAATCCTAGATGTAGGAAATAAAAGTTCAAGAACAAGAGATAAGTTGCTAAATAGAAATAAAGGTTACAAGAGGATAAACAAAGGACTAACATAAACACTTAGGTCACCCTTGATAATCAAGACATAAAACTTAGCCAAAGCAAATAATACGAACAATCAAAACACACACACATATATATATATATAATATATCAAATATTTTATAATAAAAATGCAAAATAATGCTAGGCAAAGATTCTCAATATTACCCATTGAATAAAATTATCTGATCATTACCAATAGAAAGCTACATAGCCTTGCTGAAATCTAGGATAGGCCAATGAAAATGCATTTCTCTTTTTGGGTAATCAGCTGATGCGTATCCACAGACTTTCTTTTCAAGGAAAGAAGATATAAAGGTTAGGATAAGTGCCCAAAGATTTGTGGAGATGATTACATTCACTTCTTTCTGGTTTGTTCAATCTGGAGTTTTTGTCTATTTCTTGTTCAGCTTTTTTGATGGGTAATCTTCATTCTTTTTCAATTTCTTCTATACCTAAATTAAGTGTTGGATTCTCCACCTATTCTCATATGAAAGAGGAGCTTTAGTTTCCTTTCCTGACAAAAAGTCTGAGATTTTGTTGGAGAAGGATTGCATTTTTAAGCATGTAATTGTCTCAGTTTTATGCTTCAAAATTGTGAAGCTCCTCTTTCATATGAAAATACGTCGGGACACCAGCAAAAATTTTATGTTCAAAAGAAATAAATATAGAAATGAATCAGCATTGAGAATGATGTGGGAATCACTGGAAAAAAAAAAGAGTTTTTTTCTAGAATTATTTTATTAGCCGATTGTGTAAGTTTCTAAACGATGACATTTTCAAATCTGATTTTTGTTTTCTGTTTATTAGCAGCAGCTGTAGGTAGATTTTAACTCTAGCATCTGTTGAATGCATCTCATTTTATAGAAAATTTTGTTTTGTAATATTGTTCCTGCGAATCTGTATGGACGTTAGCTCTAGCATCTGTTTTTTAAAGAAAAAAAAGAAAATAAAACGTGCAATTGGCTTCGTGAAATTAGGTTTCCTTTAGTATTGTTACTTTTGAATTTTAAGTGAATGATTATGGAAGGAAAAATATTAAATTGCTCTGGTTTTAGACTTGAAATAGATATTTTATCTACACTATGCTTGGTAAATGTAACTCACTGGCCATCGTTCCCCTGTTCACTTCACTGGAAATCACTAATGA
Source organism: Chamaecyparis obtusa (assembly GCA_027943335.1). NCBI lineage: Eukaryota > Viridiplantae > Streptophyta > Pinopsida > Cupressales > Cupressaceae > Chamaecyparis > Chamaecyparis obtusa. Next base: position 77,583 of record BSBK01010480.1, on the reverse strand, counting down.
ATTTCTTCGTTGATTGAACTGCTTAATCCCTTAATGGTGGAGCTTAGTTTATCTCTAAATTTATATTAAAGTTGCATATTGGCCATAGTTGAGATAGTTGAAGAGGGGGAATGTGAGCAAATATGGCATTTTGTTTGTATTTGATAGTTTGGAGTTTTATTAGTTCTTGTCGTAGGTTGTGAACTATAGGCAACATTTTTTTAATTTGTTATTAATAACTTTTTTATTAGCAAATCAGAAGTCAGTCAATTTTCATGTTGTAAGGAAATTATATTAATGCAATTTTTTTTAACAATATATTTTTAGAAAATTATTTATCCTTAATTTAATTTGATTGGTTAAACAATTTTAGCCATATGAGCCATTTTTGTGGAAATTTGTTGTACAAACTATTATCTAGAACAATGCAATATTAAACATTTATCTGAACTTGGAAAATGACTGTTGTTGGAAAGGCAATTTGTTGTACAAATATTTATGTGGAACAAATTATGAGTCTTATATTTCTAAATTTAATTTAAAAAAAAAAAATTAATTAAAGTTATGAAATTCTCAAGTTTTAAATATTTTATTAATGTTTTATTTTGAATTATATTAACAAGTAAGTTTAAAAATATATTATTATTAATTTCTTTTATTTTTTTGAAAAAAGTGGTAACTTGTACCACAAATTCTTTTTTATTAACTAATTAATTCTTATTTTTATTTTTTACACCCTTGGTTCAAAGAGCACCGGTAGGAAAGAACTAGGTAAAGAAAAACTTTGGTCTAGCTCATAAACTTAAAAATCCAAGTTTCTGGGAAATACAACTGAGGAGACAACAAAGATGCTTATAGCAATAGAAGAAACCCCCCAAAAAAAACATTTAGAGTAGATCATTCTTAAAGAAAACATCCCTCAGACAATTTAGAACAAGATCACCAACCCAACAAAATCCAAAAAGAACCTAGAAGCCCACCCAATAAACCAATCAGGAATGAAACAAACCCAAGAGTTATCCCGAGAACCCAATCCCCCCAAAAAATCCGAAGAAGACCCACCGAGAAAGAATAGGAAAGGAGGGAAGAAGAATTTGATATCGCAAAGGTAAAAGAGAGCCTGTCATCCACGGAGCCTAGAGTCAATCATCATAATCGAGCTAATGACCATAGCCAAGACATATGCATATATACCACCTCTACATTTGGCTAAGATCCAAATTAGTAATGTTGACATGATTGAACAAGAAGTGAACTAACAAAGAATATAAAATAAACAATATTAAGATACCATAACAAAGCATAAAGGTAATAATGAGCACAACTGAGGTGTATAGAGAAGTGATAACCATAATGCAATGGAGATAATAAAATACCAGGATCCCAACCGTATAGGAAGAATTAGAGATAAAGTTATAACAAGTGAACCAAATACCAACACACACAAGCAAGCTTCCAGAATAAAACTAAGCCCAATTCAAGCCCACAAATGATTATAGCAAGCAAACACCCTTATATAAGTAACAATCATGACCATTTAGTATGCACTTCCACACAATACCCACAAAATAACATTGACTGCAGAGGAAAAAAGTCACAAATTCCAATCCACAGAATATAGAAATGTGTAAAGCTAATCAACAACCTAAAAATTCCAAAAACTCATAAAAGAAAATTTAAGACAAATATGGTAAGGAGTTTTCTTCAACTTCTTGAAGAACCGAATCATCCTCAATTGCCTTGTTAGCGAAAAAGTCTACAGTCATGTTAGCTTCACAATAATATTGTTTAAACTCATAATGCTAAAAAGAAGTCAATTTAGCCATAGCTAGATCCAATCTATATTGCAGTCTCCAGCAAGAAGATTTCTTAGATGAGGCAATATTAAAAACAACCATAGAATCCCCTTCAATGATAAGATTGAGAATATTCATAGAGGTAGCTTAAGATAAACCAAGGAGAAGGGCTTCCATCTCAACAACATTGTTTGTATCAGGTGGAAACTTTTTGGAAATATCTCTAATTACTTTACCATCAGAATTTCTTGTAACAGCCCCAGGGTTACCCCTAGTGGCCCCATTGTAATTAAACTTGTTAGATCCAAGAGGGGGGGACCATTTTGCCTGAGCTCAAGATAAAACAGATGAATTATTAGGTTGACAACCATGAGATAGAAGGGATTGAAGCAATGGCCAATTATCATGAATAAAGAAGTCCCATTTAGAAAAAGATTTAGAAGATTTGGTATTTTTAATGTGATATGACAACATGACTTCAAATATACACTTCTAAATTTTAAAGATCATATATGTCCAAGATGCATGCTTGATCCTAAACACCCTTTCATTATGCTCAAGCCAAATATACCAGATTATAATGGAAGGAATTGTCTCCCAAAGTGGGACAAAGGTAGATGATCTGTGTAAGAAAGGCTATGCCTTAAAATGATCTCACAGATTAGGGCCAACAGTTGTAATCCAACCCAATCTACGAAATAACCAATACCAACAATCCATAGCAAAAGGGCAATGAAGAAATAGATGATTTGCATATTCCATTAAATAGCCACACAAGGTACATGGAAATATAGTTGTTATCCCTAATATGTCCAACCTTTCACCTATTAATGCACTATCCTGAATGGACAACCATGAAAAAGCCCCAACCTTAGGGAGACAAGTTGCTCCCCATAATGATCTAGAAGACCAAAAATCAGGTGTATGGGCAGGAAAATTAGAATTATAACCAGCCTTCATATAATATTGCCCAAAAGGAGAACCTGGCCAAATAAGTTCATCTTCTTGAGGAGAAAATATGATAGTACGAGCGCTCAACGCATAATGTAATTGTGAGACCAAACTTGAGGAGTTCCAGAATATAGAAAGATCCTTCCAAACAACAGTACCATTATTGAGATAAAAAATAATGACAGACTTCAGTACCCCAAGCATTTTTTAATTGGTCATCCAAAGGAGACCAATCCAGAATATGACATAGCGGTTGTGCCCATTCTAAGAATCCTCCCAAAAATGGGCCTTAGCATCATTATGTATCAACCAAGCTAAAGATGGAAGAATAAGATCTCGACAAGAACATATGAGATTCCACATGGCAGACCCGTGAGGAGGGGATAGAGTTGTGAAAATCCACTCCTGATCATCAAAATCAAGATGTCTTTCCCTCGTGAGATTAGCCCACTTAGAATCTGGATTATGATATAATTTCCATAAAATCTTAGCACCAAGGGCTATGTTTTGAAGAGAAAGATCATGAATACCCACCCCGTGGACAGTTTTAGGAGTACAAACCTTATGCCAAGCAAGTAAAGGAAGTTTTTTCTTTTGGGACATGTTTTGAGCCCATATAAAATCCTTCAAGTCTAACTAGATTTCTTGAATAGATCGCTTAGGCATGTTTAAAACTGACATTAGATAAATAGGAATAGCATTTAAAACAGACTTAATCATAAGCAATTTTCCAAATATAGTAATCCATTTATGCTTTCATGAAATAATCTTCTAAGATATTGATGAAATAATTTTATCCCAAAATTGATGTTTCTCAGAGCCAGTATAAAAAGGCACCCTAAGATAATGACGAGGGAATTCCCCCAAAGAGAATCCCCAAAATCGTAGTAAACTACATTGAACCAAAGGAGGGACATTCAAAAAGATCTTAGACTTAGCAAGATTTATCAATTGACCAGAAGCCATGGAATAATCTTCAATAATATTCTTAATATTATGGGATTCTCTCATAGTAGCTTCACCAAAAAGAAGAGTATCATTCGCAAATAAATTATGAGTATAAGCCTCATTACTAAAATTCAATGTAATACCCTTCCAAGATCCAATGGACCTGTCATGACAAATGTCCCTACTTAGACCTTCTGATGAAGGGTGCTTGATGAAGGGTGCTCCCCTTAATACCACAAACACATAACAGAAATAGAGAAACAACAACAATATGCAAGAACAGAAAATTGGCTTCTTATTATCTCCACAAATGTGGAATTACAAACTTTCAGAATTACAATATGCAAAGCCACATGGGCATTCCCTTACAATATTCTGTAGGACAAAGCCTCGAATCAATACCCAGATCTACTACCCAGAACTATTCTGAACTGCCTAAGACAATAATACAGCCTTCCTTATATAGGCAATTTTCCACCGCCTGGGAAGGTTCCAGAATTTTAGCCAATAAGGCCGACCAAACTTAAAATTATTTTTATTTTGCATTTCATTACATCATAATCGGCTCAAGATAACCTTTGAAACCCGAACAGAAATTTTGAAGAAAATTATTTTCCGCCATTTCAGGTGGCCCAACTTCCGAAGACCATAAGTCATCACCAGTTGACCCGATCGGCTATTATAACCTCATTTCGGAAACGCCACGAAGCGCTCTACAGGCTTGACCCGCGCAAGCACCCATCACCCAAATTTTTGACCTCATCCGGGGCCTCTAAAGCCTTCAAAACTGAGTTCAAAGTTTCTGTCCCCTGCTGCCAATATCGAAAATCTTCAATATCTTCCAATATACACTTGATCTGGCAATGAAACTTTACTGGCAGACTTATATGACCAAAATGAACCTCCAAGAAAGAAATCAGATCATTCTGAGCACATACGAAAATTACCAAAAATAGTAACTTTCCATAAATAGCAGCTCTGCACAAAATAGCCCTTATTGAAAAAAAAAAAAACAGAAATATTTTTGGGTGATGCAAGATTGCTCTTACACCCAGGATGCTCCTGCATCACCTTCATCCATAAGGATGAAGAGAAAGGGGGAGAGGAGATCACCTTGCTCGATACTTCTTGAGGATGAGAACTCATAATGGAATGTATGGAAAAAGTCTAGAAGCTTTTGAGGGTTAAGAACTTGGGGTTAAGAGTTGATGCAAAGAGAAAGTCTTGTTTGTAAAGGCAATAGGACAATGAGTTTAATGATAGAGTTGGTCTAAGCATGGTAATAGCCTTAGATAGTGAATGGTGAGTGATGATGGATCCGTAGAACTAGAGGATGATCCTAAGTATGCGAACGAGGTTGAGATGTTGTCATGGGATGTTGGAAGAGGATGAGCATAGAGTCAAAGGGTATGAGGATAGAGAAAAGGGACATGGAGTCTCATGAAGACAATCAATGAATAAAAGATGATTAGTAAATGAATGTAATTAGAGATTGAGTATGATTAGTATTTAGAATGTGGAGTACAATGGAAGGGAGAGATAGCCAATAATTAGGTTCTGGCCACTAATAGGTCTTGAAAGTGTGAGGATAGTGTGTAGGATCCTTTTGTTGATCCTAGTTGGTGAATTAGGATAATGTCTTGGATGAAGACAATTGATGTGAGAAGTTGTATCTCCCTAAAAGTTTAAAGAATTATTCCTTAATGAATAGGACATGTGGCATGGTCCCACTATGCTCTACATCACTTTCCTTGAAAAATTGTAAAGAATTTAAGCTTGAAATAGAAAAAAAATTCAAAAAGAAGTGACATAAAAACTTCTCACTATACTATAAGAGAATCAAATAAACATATTCAAATAATCATATATACAAATTAATTTTATTACCTTTGAAGTTATATACATAGTTAGTAGTGATCTCTTAGCCATTTAATTTTGAATTTTTAATTAAAACTAAACAAAATTTACAAGATTTTTTTATCTTAAATGTAGAATTTGCATGAGTTTGTTTGAAATATATAATTTTCATGAGCTAAGTACATATGTTGAGGAACTTAGAGATGTCATATTACGTTCCATTATGATCACTTATAAGTATTAAAAGTACTATAGTAACATAGATAGATGGATAGATAGATAAATAAATAGATAGGTAGAGAGATGGAATAATTCAAAGTGAAATAGAGGAAATATAATATAGAGAGAGAACTCAGTGAAAGGTAAAGAGAGAGGTAAGATAAGATAGAAATAGGAAGGGAGAAATATGTGTCTATGTGTGTGAGTAAAATAGGTATAATGGTAGGGATAGGGAAGTAGATAGGAAGAGTTTGAAAGAGACATAAGAATATAGAAAGAGAGAATGACAGAGATCCATGTTTAAATATACCACAATATCAGCATTTGATATATGTTACTATCAGAATAACCTTGCACCCCTCAAAAATGCAAGTGCTAATTATAAATAAATAAACAAAAACCATTAAAAATTGTCATATTGCCTCCATTGATTCCTTCCTCTATTGACATCTTCCAATCCCCCAACAACTTGACCTTAGTGGGCTTATTTTAAATCATAATTCCCCATGACGCTCTCATCACTTCATCTTTCTGCACCCATTTTACACAGTGGCAGATCACAAATCAAAATAGCGCCATGGAAGCTCCAAAGAAAGCTACCAGCGGTGTTTCAAAAAAGGCCCGATCTGCATCAATTTACAGGGCAATAAGGGCCTTTTCCCCAATTCCATACCTTGCCAAGGCCAAAGATTTTTATATCAGAAGCATATCTGAGTGTGCAGGGAGGGCTAATTACAGCGGCCTGGCTACAGGGGGTCTCGGAGTTTCCGCCATTAATCTGCGAAAAAGCTTCAGAAAATCCTCCCTTAAAAATGACGATGAATTTGCTGAGCTCATTAGGGTAGCCTCACAGAGCAGTAAATCATCCCCTGCGCCACAAGACAAGGCATTTCCGAGAAGTTTTAGCAGTAATGCGGCCCCTTCTGTGGGAAGGATTGACGAGGACATCCCCTGCTATTTTCCTGCTTCTTTCAGGAAGAATGCTATGCAATCAGATCTTCGTTGCCCTCGCGCTCGAAACTATCGTCCTGCTCGAATTTCCCGTGTTGGGGAGGATATTCTTAAATGTGCGTGAAATTTTGTGTCTACACCGTTAATGTCTGGAGATCCTCAGTTTGAGTTTGGTTTGCAGGATACCCACATCATTGAACAGAGGGAATGAATTGAATTGAAGTTTTATTTTGCAATGTAATGAAAATTTTGTGTGGTTCTGCCATTAATGTCTGCAGATCTTCAGTTTGTGTTTGGTTTACAGCATACCCACAGCATGGATTAGAAGGAAGAAATTGATTGAAGATTTATTTCAAGTAATTTAATAAAAATAGTGTGTGGCTCCTCCATTAATGTCTGTAGCCCCTCAATTTGTAGAAAGGGAGAATTGAATTGAACTGTTTTTATTGTGCACGTCTCGTGAAATTTTGAAGCGTCATCTTGGCAACAGTTGACATTATCTTGGAGCTATATATTACTGTGTGTTAAGAATTGAATTAGGTTAGTTTTTGTGTTACCCTTTTTGCAGGTTTGCTTGATTTATACTATGGAAGTTTTGTGTAGATTCATGATTTGCAAGATAAAATAAAATAATTTTGTATTATGACAAGACTGGTTGACTCTGCAAGTTGGATATTGTTTAATCTTTTAGACCAGTCAAAAGAAACTGGTGCACCAATGTTATTTATTATTCAGTTGACAAAATGCTTCTCATCAAGTCATGTGTGTGGGAAGGTATAATGAATTCACACATCAAACAAAATTCGATCTTTCCTCGTCATCATTTCAATTGTTTAAATAGGTAGTTCATTGAATAATAGTTATGATTTGTATAACTAGCACTTGCACTTCTAAGAGGTATAAGCTGATAGGAAATTAAAGAGAAAATTTAATTGCAAATGTAATATGGAAATGAAGTTAATTATACAATTTTTATTATCTATTAAAAGAAAGTTGTAGTGGTTTGTGATTAATGCAAATATCCTAATTTCATATGTATTCAACCCCAAATCTCATTGATGGATTGACCAATTTATATTAGGAGCTATCTTTTCTCGTTGTTGCCATGGTAGATTTCAAAGTCATCGGATTTTAGGATTTGATGCATTAGTGTGGTAGTTGGATGAGCATAGTTTTTGAAGTCATTTATATAAAATTCAAGCATAAACATCATAATCATGACTTTCAAAATCAAAATTCAATAGAAATACTCATATAGTTTCTCTGATCATTATTACTTACATACTTAATGATATTAAAGAATTTATAATATTAAAACTTTCTAAATAAGAGTCAATATGTTATTTATAAGTTTATAATATTATTGACATATTATCTGAAGTCAATAAATGGGACAAAATTTATATTACCACTTAACCATATTGACCTAAGTCAAGGTCAATCTTATGCCTATTTGAATCACTGTGCCATTTTGCTATATTGAAGTTGATTAGATTTAAATTCAAATTAGAGGGAGATCACTGATACAGAATTTCAAAAATTAGGACAAAAATCACTAAGGTTTCTTGTTTTCGAGGCATGCCATCTGCTGCAGTAAAAAAAATAAAAATAAAAAATAGATAGAGAACACCAATGGGTACTGATTGCTATTACATAAATTACAATAACCATCCCCACTGTTGCAGGTATGTTCCTACTGTTGCAAACACTTTGATCAGATGAAAATTGCTACCGAGCGAGGAAGACCTACGAGTAGGAAGCATAAGTAATTGAATGTATATAAGCCCTGTTGTACATTTTTTTTCTGTTAAAATAGAGCTCTTGTAAATAACAAGGAAATGAGCGTACATGAAAATGTTGAAAACATGAACAGCTAAGAGTGTAAACATTACTATAGGAAAACAAAATCAATATATGGGTCATACTCTTCTATGTTCCTGCTATTGCAAAAACTTAGCACTCATCACTTCTTAGCTAGGGTGACCTGAGAGTGGGGAGCATAAGTAGTTGAATGCATATAAGCCTATATTTACATGATTTGTTTCTGCTAAAACAAAAATCCTGTAAACAAGAAGGAAATTGATCTATGTTGAAATGCTGAAAATCTAAATAGCTAAGAGTAGGAACAATATTAGAAAATAATGCAATATTTGCTTTGATATTGTACTCTGTTCTTAACCTGCTGTCAGAAATAAGAATGTCCTGGGGGCTGCAGGATGGGGATGGAATGATCCTCACAAGTACTAGTGCCTAGGCCCCAACATGGAACCATCCTTGGGACGCTCCTGCAGAACAAGGATGTATCCCCTTTGGTGGGATGTCCAGGTGTGCTTCGAATACTTGCTCCTTTTCATTGAAATAATGGTCAAATTTTTTTATCTATTGTATACACAGTATAAACTTTAGTACTTTGGTATTGAAAATTATTATCTAATTTGTTTAAAACTTACCAATATCTATGCAGCTAGGAAGAGATTTCAGCCCATCTATAGGCTAACAAACTTAACACCTACGAAATGTTTCAGAAGAAATTTGCAAGTAAACAAAAAAGGGGGTAGCCAAGGAATGTCTCGAAGTGGCAATCTCAAATCTTTTCCATTCATGCTACCCATAGAGGCATTGTATATATCCTCCTTTCCTCCTGCAATAATAGAAGTTGAAAAGAACAGAGTTCAGACTGAAATAAACATAGAAATAGGAAAAACCATAGGCAACAAAGAGGGTAGAAGGAAATAAAAAGAGAATAAATTTTGCACCCAACAAACCCTAACTTATGACAAACTATTCTTAAAATTTTTGCCTTACAGATTTTCACGGGCACATCCTAGAAGGAAGGTTGTTGATGAAATGACTAACATTGCCTTATGCCCAGCTCGACTTGGGCTTTCTTGCAAACAGTGAGGAAGAGAAAACATTTACACATATTTTGCAACATTGGAGAAGCATGTGAGAACTTTTAACACAACCAATACTATTTTTTCAGACATCCTAGAGATGACTGAAAAAAGAGGATGGAAATAAGATGATGATCAAGAAAAGGAATAAACATTCGATGAAGAGAAATTGCACATAAGTAAAACCAATCTGCTGTGTAAGAATGAAAAGTGTGAACAAGAGAGATTGTGGACTTCTTACTACTTATTCTGGCTGCCATAACCATAGATGTAAGAAACCCTAGAGAGGGCATATGAATTATAATGGCAATTGATTATTCAATAAATAAAAAAGGCTTGCTACAACTATTTCTTCAGTTTTAGCTAGTCTTTGGCTCTTTATTAGGGAAGAGTCCCTTAAGACCGACACTAAAAGAGTAGAGGATATTATTCTAGACATCTGGAAGGCCAGGAAGACACCAGTGGCTGCAGTCTGCATGGCCATAATCATTTTTGTTTGTCATGTCCGCATAGTTGCTGGTATAAACTGATGTATGGGCATCCTTTTTGTACATTGACAATTCTACAATATTCAGCAACTTCACCTCCACACTTTTCTTGCTGTCTTCAACGACCTTCTCCACTATTTCCATCTTTTTCTTTTCATGATGACCTCTTTTTCCCTCTCCCTCCATTTTATCAATGGGTACTATCTCATTAAAGCATCCTCCACCAGCTATCTTCCCCCACCCCTTGCCACTAGATCACCAGTAACCAAATTAATTCACCTCAAATCTATAACTTGAAATTTTATTCACAACTATGCCTTCAAATCTCATACAGCTTTTGATATTAAGGGGAACAAATGGGAAGTGGAATGAAATTTATTGGAAGTGCAGAGGTGAGTAGCCTCTGAAATAAACTTGGGTTTTGCCAGATTTAATACGAGTGCTTATCCATTTGGTCCATGTCCACATTGCTCTTTTAAAAGGAGCATGCTCTTCCATGTAAGGGGTGACTTGTCGTCCTTCCTCAAAATAGTTAATCCTGTTAAAAAAGAAATCCCACCTTATCAATACATCAGCATTTGAGTTTTTATACGATCAAATGGACTCTATTTATTGTTGAATTTTAGTAGCAGCGAGTGAGACTATACTCGCAGTATGCATATGTGCATTTATGCTGCTCTCACGTAGTGGCAACTACGTTCTAGACTCAAACCGTTTTTGACAGTTGGATGCAGTTAGAGTCACCTTTGACTGGTGATTGCCTTGATTGATCATTGCGTCACATAACCGTTATATAACACATGGCATCCTCGGTATGATGGTCTCGTGTTTCCCTCCTGCGCACGATCATTTCTCGGGCTCTCTCTTTCGTGAGTAACGGTCTCCATGGTGACGCTTCACCCTGCTGGCTGTAACGCCAAGCAAGGTGAAGCATCACCTCACTTGACGTTTCCAGCCCCCGCTAATGCTAAGTTTTCTTGGTGCGGTTTTTCCTCAGTCTGTGAACACTCAAGAATGATATGAAAACGTGAAGACAGAAATAAAAGTGCGTGGCATATATTCTCTGCCGATGGGTCTGTGTATATGTTGGCATCGTGATTCCTTTGGCATCACGGTTCTGTGCGGATATCTTCTGTGTGCACTCTCGACACCTAAATCTTGATCGCTTTCATTGAACATGCATTCACGCATATGTGAGTGGTCTCTGTGTTATGCTTGTTGATTGGATGTTCTTCTCTCATAGGATATTTCCTGCTCAAGTGTGTGTACAACATTCTATGCATCTGCATATGTATCAGCATGTTGGTCTTGCTCATTTAAGCTCCACTCATTATTTATAACTTCCTACGTGAAGTATATCTCTGTGATTCATTGGATTATTATTTCATCATCCATTCGGATGTGCTCATGTTTTGTATTTTGTCATTTACACAGAAATAAAGGAGTACTACTTGTGGGCTGGGTTGTTTCCCTCTACCAAGAGGGTTTTTCCCAGGGTAATCGGAGGTGTGCTATCAGGATCTTGTTTTGTTTATCTTTCTGGTTGAGTTTTAACATGGTATCAGAGCGGGTTTAGGCTTTTTCGATCGAAAATCAGAAAGACCAGATAGCCTCTTCCACATTCTTCTTGTTTCGTCATCATGGTCAACAGTTTAAAGGTCGAGGACAGGCTTGATGGTTCTTCCAACTTCTCTTCCTGGAAGTTTAGGATCCTGATCGCCCTAGAGGAAAATGATCTTCTTACCTACATAAATTCTGATTCGGAAGAACCTGCTGATGATGCTGAGAAAGCACTTTGGAAAAAGAACAAAATTATGGCAAAGAAAATTCTTATTGATTCTGTGAAGGATCATCTTGTCCCCATTATTTCCAACCCGCCTTCAGCCAATGTGATGTTTCAGACCTTGAAAGATCTTTATGAGATTAATAATACCAATAGAGCCTTGGCTTTGAGGCGTCAGATCCTCCACATCAAGATGGCTCGAGGAGAATCAGCCATATCTTACTTCATGAAAATCTCAGAACTCAGGGACCAGCTTAGTACTATTGGTGACTCTATTCCTGACAAAGACTTGGTCATGCTTGCCATGAATGGTCTTCCTCACTCTTGGGAATCGTTTATTCAAGGCATCAGTGGACGTGATGATCTCCCTAAATTCGACAGATTGAGAGTTGATTGCATTCAAGAGGAATGCAGACTTGAGGCTAGAGGTAATGGTCGCAAAAGTCACCATGAAGATGATCAAGTGTTGGCTGCCCACACCTCTAAAGGAAAAGGAAAGAAACCATACTTCAAGTGATCTAGGAATAATGACTCTCATCCAGATTCTTCCCACAAAAGAAAGAAGGTTGATGTCTCCAAAGTTCAATGCTTCAAATGTGACAAATTCGGCCATTATGTCAGGCATTGCACCTCAAGGCTGAAGCCTCAAGTCTCTACTGCGCATGTTGAAAACTCTTCTCCCAAGAAAGAATCATGTGATGAACCTGAGGGTTTTAGTTTCATCTCTGCCTTATCCAGCAACGTTCCTACAACTGTGACACCTGGCTGATTGATAGCGGAGCTTCACATCACATCACGAGTTACAGTGATCACCTTTTCAACCTTAGTGAAAAGGATTCTCATCTTCAAGTAATCATTGGGGATGATGCTAGTTATTCAGTGAAAGGGGTTGGCTCCACTTCTTTCCAACTTGATTCAAGCATTCCCCTGCACCTTAGTGATGTTCTATTTGTCCCTGGTATTAAGAGGAACCTGATTTCTATTTCAACTCTTGAAGACAAAGGATATCATGTGTCCTTCATTAATGGTAAGGTCCTGGCTTGGAAGAAGAACTCTAACTCCTCTTCAGCTCGTGAGATAGGAGTTCGTCATGGCAGCCTCTACAGACTTTCAGCTCGGCCTATTCAAGCTCTCTCTCTTTGTTCCTCAAATCCTAACATTCTTTGGCACAAGAGATTTGGTTACTTAAATTTCAGAACCTTGGCGTCCATGGACAAGGCTGTCATTGGTCTTCCCAAGCTCAAGAAGGATCATGAAGGTATTTGCAAAGGATGCACTCTAGGTAAGAATACTAAGAGTACATTTCATAGCAGTGAATCTAGAGCTAAAGGTATTTTAGATTTAATTCATTCAGATTTATGTGGCCCAATGTTTGTTGCTTCCCTTAGCGGTTTTTGGTATTACATTACTTTCATTGATGATTTTTCTCGGAAGTGTTGGATATACTTTCTTAAATCAAAAGAATCAGATGAAGTGTTGTCTCATTTCAAAACATTCAAAGCTTTGGTTGAAAATTCTATTGAGAAGAGGATCAAGACCTTGAGATCTGGTAATGGTGGGGAGTTTGTATCTGGAGTCTTTCATAGTTTTTGTACTGATGCTGGGATTAAGAGGGAGCTTTGCGTTCCCTATAATCTTCAACAAAATGGTGTGGCTGAAAGAAAGAACAGGACCATTGTTGAGGCAGTGAAAGTAATGATTCATGATCAAAATATTCCTATGTTCATATAGGCTGAAGCTTGCAGTACAGCGGTCTTTATTCAGAATCGTAGCCCTCATCAAATTCTTGGTAACATGTCCCCTGAACAGACCTTCTCAGGATCAAAACCAGATGTTAGTTTCTTCAAAATTTTTGGCTGCCCAATAGTGATTCACATTCCAAAAGAGAAAAGGTCAAAATTGGAACCTTCAGGCAAGAAAGGATTCTTTGTTGGCTACAGTGACTCTTCTAAAGCTTTCAGAATTTATGTACCAGGTCAAAGGCAGATTGAGATCAGTAGAGATGTCATCTTTGATGAAGACATAGCTTGCAATCTTCCCAAGGAATCAGAAGTTGTAGTTAATGAGGACGATCTTGAAATCCCTCAAGATTCCACCATGGCTGATCCAAACTCTCCTTCAGAGGTTGAGAGGGAGGGTGAAGATCTTGTTGACCCTGCTCCTCTCACTACACCTGCTGATCCCAGAGGTCCCCACTCCTCTTTCACCAATAAAAAGAGACCTCTATGGGCTAGAAATATTGTGGAAGAGGCTACACCTTTTGCAGCTCCTCGAGGGACTTTCAGAGAAAGCAAACTACCTCACAAGTTTGCTGGTTATGTTGAGTTAATGAGTCACATTATTTCATCTGAACCTCCTAATGGTGAGGAGGCCTCCAAACATCAAGTATGGAGAGATGCTATGGTGGAGGAATACAAGTCCATAATTTAGAATGATGTATGGGACATTGTCCCTAGGCCTCAAGACAAATCAGTTGTCTCATCTAAGTGGTTGTTCAAGATTAAGCATGCGGCTGATGGGAGCATAGACAAATACAAAGCACGATTTGTAGCTAGAGGCTTTTCCAAAAAGGAAGGCATTGATTATGATGAGACATTTGCACTAGTGGCTCGATACACCTCCATCAGAACTATCATTGCCATAGCTGCAATCAAAGGCTGGAAACTCCATCAGATGGATGTGAAAACAGCTTTCTTGAATGGAGTCATTGAAGAGGAAGTCTACCTAGAACAGCCAGAAGGATTCATCATCCATGACAGAGCATCTCATGTGTGTAAGTTGAAAAGAGTCTTGTATGGACTCAAACAAGCATCACGAGCTTGGTATGAGAGAATAGATAAATATCTTTTGGGTTTAGGCTTTCAAAAAAATGTAGCTGATCCTAACTTATACTTAAAGCTTCAGGATGATAAAATTCTAATTTTGGTTCTATATGTAGATGATTTGTTTCTCACAGGCAGTGATGATCTCATCACCATATGTAAGAAGCAGCTAACATCAGAATTTGAAATGAAAGATCTTGGCATACTGCACTACTTCCTTGGCCTTGAAGTATAGCAGAACTCAGATGGCATCATCCTAAGTCAAGGGAAATACGCTATTGACATTCTGAAAAGGTTTGGGATGTTGGACTGTAAATCCATGGCTACTCCTATGGAAGTAAATCTGAAAAGGCTACATTATAACTCAATTAATTCAAATTTGGTTGATCCTTCCATGTATAGTCAACTCATTGGTTCATTGATGTACTTGGTTAACACAAGACCTGACATATGTTTTGCTGTTAATAAGTTAAGTCAATTTATGTGTGATCCAAGGCACATTCATCATATGACAGCCAAACATGTATTGAGATATGTTCGTGGCACCATTGGATATGGACTCAAGTACTCTTCTTGCACTAAGCTGAAGTTGCAAGGATTCTCTGATACGGATTGGGCAAGTTGTGTCTGATAGGAAGAGCACTTCAGGTAGCTGTTTCAATCTTGGTTCCGCTGTGATTTCCTGGAGCAGCAGGAAACAATCTTGTGTAGCTCAAAGCACAGCTGAGGCAGAATATGTGGCAACATGTATGGCTGCCAAAGAAGTCGTATGGCTTCGTAAATTGCTTGGAGGATTGTTTGGACAGCCTCTTGAGCCTTCTGTTATCATGTGCAATAATCAAAGCTGCATAAAGCTTTCAGTCAATCCAGTGTTTCATGACAGGTCCAAATATGTGGAAATCAAGTTTCATTACTTGAGAGACATGGTACAAAGGAATGCAGTTGAACTAAAGTACATTCCTACTGAAGAACAAACTACGGACATCCTCACCAAGCCACTTCCAAGGGTGAAGTTCTGTTACTTTCGAGAATAGCTTGGTTTAGTGGAAAATGAAGCTCTTGCTGAGAAGGCACCTCAAGCGGATTGCTCCATCTCTTTTATGCATTTTCTTTGGGAGAAGTTTGAGGTGAAAGCCCTTGACCCATCCTCTGCGTGTAGGCAAGGTGGTTACCGCATTCTTCTTTGGGAGAAGTTTGAGGTGAAAGCCCTTGATCCACCCTCTGCGAGTAGGCATGGCAGAGTCACCCTCTGTGTGTAGGCAAGGTGATAATACATTCTTCTCAGGGAGAAGTTTGAGGTGAAAGTCCTTGACCCACCCTCTGGAAGCAGCCATGGTGGGAGTCACTTATGTGAGCTCTAAAATTTTGTTTTTGATCTTTGAATGATCATGTTGAACATATTGTTGTGATATTATGTTATAATAAATCTTTTGGCATTATCTCTCTTTCACCCTCTGGGATGAGCTATGGTGAAGTTCTTTAGTTAATGATAACTAATTTTCAATGTTCATTGAGGTTATCTATTGATGTTGTTTCTTTGCAGCTGAGTGCATTTGTTCAGGTAGACTTCTCCAAAGGTCTCACTCTTGCTAAGAGGGAGTGTTGAATTTTAGTAGCAGCAAATGAGACTATACTCACAGTATGCGTATGTGCATTTATGCTGCTCTCACGTAGTGGCAACTATGTTCTAGACTCAAACCGTTTTTGACAGTTGGATGCGGTTAGAGTCACCTTCGACTGGTGATTGCCTTGATTGATCACTGCGTCACATAACTGTTATATAACACATGGCATCCTCGGTATGATGGTCTTGTGTTTCCCTCCTGGCGCACAATCATTTCTCGGGCTCTCTCTTTCGTGAGTAACAGTCTCCATGGTGACGCTTCACCCTGCTGGCTGTAACGCCAAGCAAGGTGAAGCGTCACCTCACTTGACGTTTCCAGCCCCCGCTAATGCTAAGTTTTCTTGGTGCGGTTTTTCCTCAGTCTGCGAACACTCAAGAATGATATGAAAACGTGAAGACAAAAATAACAGTGCGTGGTGTATATTCTCTGCCGACGGGTCTGTGTATATGTTGGCATTGTGATTCCTTTGGCATCACGGTTCTGTGCGGATATCTTCTATGTGCACTCTCAACACCTAAATCTTGATCGCTTTCATTGAACATGCATTCACGCGTATGTGAGTGGTCTCTGTGTTATGCTTGTTGATTGGATGTTCTTCTCTCACAGGATATTTCCTGCTCAAGTGTGTGTACAACATTCTATGCATCTGCATATGTATCAGCATGTTGGTCTTGCTCATTTAAGCTCCACTCATTATTTATAACTTCCTGTGTGAAGTATATCTCTGTGATTCATTGGATAATTATTTCATCATCCATTCGGATGTGCTCATGTTTTGTATTTTGTTATTTACACATAAATAAAGGAGTGCTACTTGTGGGCTGGGTTGTTTCCCTCTGCCAAGAGGGTTTTTCCCAGGGTAATCGGAGGTGTGCTATCAAGATCTTGTTTTGTTTATCTTTCTGGTTGAGTTTTAACATTTATGACCTCTGATGATGAATTATGAAGTGACATAAATAAAATAAATTTTATACAATTAAATCCAGAAGTCGACACGATAACCTCTTGATATTTTTTTTTAATCGGTAACCTCTTGACATTTTAGTCCTTTGTATCATTCAGAATTTGGATTCATGTTTCTACATTTGCTTGAGTTGAAAAGCCTCTTTAGGATTTAGAGTATGTGTATATCTAAGAAAAATAAAGAGAGGGTTTGTAGCTCCATTGCTTTAAATGTAGGTTGTTCCAAGGAAATGAAGAACAAGAGGGAGATACAAGTCTTGTATATTTACTACTGTAATAAGAATAAGGAAAAGGGAGATATTAATCCTGTAGACAGTTTGAACTTTGGATTATGTATTACTGTAACAAATTGTGAGCCAATGGTTACACAGTCAAATTCAGAGATATCTATGAAAATGTCATATATATAATCAATTTTTTTTCCCAGGTATAGAACATTCCAACAACAATGGAGGAGAAGCTATTAACCCTCTGAAGATTAAAATATAAATTTCTCAAAAAAATGGAAAGCAAGGAGCTATCAGTCCCTTACATGTTCTGAAATACAGAATGCTACAAGAAGAAGAATGAAAAAGAAAAGATAGAGAAACATATGTACCCTTTACGAGATTCTGGGTGAGCTCACCAGTGCCAACTATTGAAATCCAAAGTGTCTGCATCTCTCCAGTGTTGTGATTGTTGAGAAATCACATAAATCGTTAATGTCTCTCTACCAGTGTTCCAGTTTTGCTGGACCAGGAATGAAGCCCGTGAAAATTCTCCGAAACAATTATAGCCCTGTAAATAATGCCAAATGCTCAAACTACAACATCTCAGTCTAATAAAGTTCCCCAGCTTGAGCCACCCTTTTCCAACCAATATCAGAGCACTTTCATGGCTAAACTCCGCCCGCGGGCTCGCACAAATTTCTTGAGTGCACAGCCTTGCAGAACATGGGGGCGCAAGAAAACAGAGCCTCTAGAAATAAAAAACAATGAAAACAATGTCAGCGACAATATATTACAGGGAAATTTGGCAATAGATTTTCAAATAATACAAATAAAAAGAATAGCCATAGCAATAGCTTATAAAAGAAGAGATAGCCTTGTATCACAAATCAAATGAGAATGAAAAAGAAAACAGTGTGATTGAGAGAAAAAATATCTGTCAACCCAGAAACCTACTACAAGGAAGAATAAGGAACAATTCCTATCAATTAAATACATATAAATACCCAGATGGCAATAAGAAAGTAATAACTTGTATTGCAGTTGATATAATTTTCCTTTCACAATATCTCTTAATATTACAGTCTAGGAGACTATATTCCTTTTAGGCATCTTGCCATATAAGTGTTCTGCATCCTCCATCCCTTCATTATTGGCATAAGCCGTAATCATGGCATTCCATGTGATCAAATCACGTTGAGATAAGCTTTCGAACAAACTGCGCAAGGCCTCTATCTTTCCATTGTTACCCAAACCTGCTATGATAAGATTCCATGAAGACAAATTTACATCTGCCATTAGAATTTTGTTGAAAGCTTCTAAAGCCGTTGCAATACATCCATTTTGTGAATATCATACAATCATAGCATCATATTAGGTGACATCTCTATCTAGGCATTTTGTCAAACAGTTGACGTACCTCATCTATACTTCCAGATTTTTCATACACGTCTATCAGGACAGTTGCAAATATGTCTATTTCAAAGCTCTTTGGCATGGGCAGGGAGGATGTTGATGAAGGTTATAGAGACTGGCTTCACACCTGCCAATTGTAATTGCTTGAACGTTTCTAACTTCTATTCAACAACAACATTTTGGGTGTAACCTGTAGTCAAGGAATTCCATGAATGGATTGTCGATTGATGGGAAGCTAAATTAGGGCCATCGGTGAAAGCAAGCTCAATCCATAAGATGTCTCAGTTTTGACTCCATTCTAAGAGCAAACAACCCATATCTCCTCTTCCAATCCCACCGTAACCTTCAACTCAGAGCTATTCACAAAGCCAATTTTAGAAATCTCGTCATTTCCTTGCAATAAGTCTCGTACTGCAACTTCAAATTCGAAATAGGGAATCATGTGCAGTGGATAACCTAAACCGTGATCGTAAACCACTTTCTTAACACCAAAACATCGCTTGGTAATTTCTAATAACTAGAGATTTGGTGGCTTTACGCGTCAGATTGGTTCTAGGGGTGTGCGACAGGTTTCCCCTGCGCACGGATTCGAGAAACCTCGCAGGGAAGCCTATCGGCTTAATTATCCTTTTTATTTACATTCTATTCATTATTATGATAGTATTTTTTAATATATCAAATATCATAATAATCATAAAATAATGCATCATTATATATTGTATCATACTATAAATCAATTTATACAAGTTAATGATATGGATCATTATGTTCAAGTTTGTCAATTATATATAAATATTACAAAATAACTATACATTTCATATTAGGACTCTTTCTAGGTCAATAAGGTGCTGATCTTTCTCTTAACTTGAATATACAATGTTTAGGAAAAAAAAATTAGGATAAGATTGCAATCTCTCTCATAAAAAATGAGTGAAAGAGATCCAAAATAGATCAGATTTTTATTTTTTTAAATAAAAAAAAATACTGTGATTCTGAGACAGAATTTAATGCCTCTATAAATTATTTAATCTTCAAGAGTCCTTTGAAATGGTAATTAATTACTAATATATGTCTACACAAGAACAAACGGGATTTGGTATCTTTCAATCCTTGCTCAAAACTTTCCGATAGCCTAAAGTGAGTTACATATGAAATCATTTTTTCCATTTTTTGTAATTGCTTTGAATGTGTAGATATGAATGAGAATTCAACTACAAATGAATACAAAAGAATTCCATTGTATACAATTAACGCATCTCTTTATCTTGCAAGTAATGAATTCTTGTCTATGTGTGTAAGAAACGATATACACTACTAAGAAAATTGTCATTCTTTACTTGTACAATTTAGATAAGAATCAATTTTCCACATCCAGATGAACAATCCTACTTCTATTTTACTTCAAAAATAATCATAAAATTTACAGCTTGTGCAAATTCTTAAGCTTGCAATTAGCTATTGGGAAAAAGAGGTCGAGTAGCTAGCAATTTTACCAACTCTCTTCTGTGGAGTAAGCACCACCTTTTTTGTAAGGAAGCAAAGGTGTATGAAAATGCTTCCTATGCTAATATTGAGAGGATGATTGTGTAAATTTCAACTTAACTATTATAGAGATTTCAAGAAACATATAAGACCATAAACAAAATAACAATAAACACATAACACAATGATTTATGTGGGGAAAACCCTTACAAGAGAAAAAACCCACACTCTAAAACATGCATGATATATTATCAAATCAACAAAAGATTACAATAAACTCACAATACAAGTTCTTACAAGAGTATCACCTCAACTCAAACTTGGAGGAACTTCACTAGCATCCTTCTAGCACCCAGTCTTGCAAACAAAAATCAATGCAAAAGCTCCTCCTCAAGCCCTCATTTTATTGGCTTCTCACAACCTAGAAACCACTTGTGGTTTACAAAACCATGTACAAAACCTCCTTGACATGTGTTGCCCATCCTTGACATGTGTTGCCCAAGATAGGCATGAACCAAGTTAAAATAGTCTCTCACTTCCAAAGTCTTATCCTCTATTTTTGACCCTCTAAGTTGTCATGAAATGTGTCATACACTCTCTAAAAATGTCCCTCCTATATTATACTATGGACAAGACATCTTTTGACAACTTATTTTCTCTATTCTAAAGCATGAACATGTAGAAAACTCCCAACTACATTTTAGAACTATCTAGAAAAAATTGCAAGGTTGAGACACATATTTCTCAATATTATCCCACTTGTCAAATACCTTATAAGAATCAAGGGATCTATACTATCATGGGCTTAATTTTTAGGGGCCAAGAGGCACATAGATTCTGAACACCATCTGAACTTCTCTGTGTTCATGGGCTCATTTAATGAATCAATAATATTCACCAAAATTTCTACCTTCTCCAACTTTAACTTTCTATCATCAACCATATCTCTCACAAAATGATATTGTACATCAATGTGCTTGGTCCTGGCATGAAATGTCAAGTTCTTCACTAGACATATTGCACTCTAATTGTCACTATAAATTGTCACTACACTATGTTTGAACTCTATATCTGAACACAATATTTTGACCCAAATGGATTCTTTGCAGGCATGAGTGGCTTCCATATACTCTGTCTTTGTAGTGGAAAAATAAACCACAACTTGTCTCTTTCTCATCTAACTGATTGCACCACCAAATAATGTAAACACATATAAACTGATGGATCTTCTTCTATCAAAATCACCACCCCTTCCTGAATCCACATAGCCTCAAATATCCAAAGAATGCTCATTTCATGCTCCATGAAAACATATAGATTACTTTGAGGTGCCCCACAAGTATGTAAAAATATTTTTTATTGCATCCCAATGCGCTCTTCCTAGATTAGACATGTAATAGGAAAGAACTCACATTGCTTGGGCAATGTCTGGTCTTGTACAAACCATAGCATATATCAAACTTCCAAAAATACTCTGGTGTGGTACTTGACTCATTTATTCCATGCATCTTTGATGGGGATGTAGGACATTGTGAACTAGAAAGCTTTGTTCCCATTCTAACAGGAACACACATATTGAATCTTCTTTGTATAGTACCAACATACTTCCTTTGGCCTAGCCAAATCTTTCTATTTTTTCTATCTCTTATAATCTCCATCCCCAGAATGTGTCTTGTTGCACCAAGATCTTTCATTTCAAACTTTGTTGAGAGATGATATCTTAATTTTGTAATTAAACCTTTTCCTTTTCCAAAAAAAACATGTCATCAACATAGAAGGCAATAACCTAGAAATAATCACAATTAGATTTGAAAAATATACGGTGATTAGATTTGGACCACACAAATCTCAAACTCAACAAATATGTATCAAACTTCTGGTACCACATCCTAGGACTCTGTTTAAACCATACAAGGATTTCTTCAACCTACAAACCAAATGACTTTTACCTTTCACCACATAGTGCTCTAGTTGTGTCATATAAATTTCTTCCTCCAAATCTCCATGAAGGAAAGCTATTTTCATATCCATTTGCTTGATCTCTAGATCATAAGATAATACAATAGAAATAAATAAATGAATGGATGTCATTTTGGCTATAAGAGAAATTTTTTTATCATAATCTACTCCCTTAACCTGGGAGTAACCTTTAGCAACCAATCGTGATTTGTACTTATCAATGCTTCCATATGAACCTTTCTTCTTTTTGAACACCCATTTGCAACCAATAGGCTTTAGTCCTTTAGGAAATGGTACAAGATCCCAAGTATCATTCCTTTCAAGAGCTTTCATCTCTTCATCCATGGATATTTTACAAGAATTTGAATCATTCATACCAGGATCCTCTTCTATTGATCTTGGTTCATCAATATTAGCATTCAAAGAAAATATGCATCTCCAATCATCAAGAGAATATCTGTACCTTTCAAGTGATTTTATTTATCTTGTAGACCTTCAAACAAGCTCAGGTTTAGGTTCCTCTTCTTCCTTTGATGATTCAGAACTTGTAGAGCTCTCCTCATCTTCTTATCTTTCTAAGGGTCTTGACTCAACATTCTCAGGTGTAGTAGGTAGTTGAATCACATATTTATTCTCTTCTATTTGTCGTGGCTACATTGAATAGAAGAAGGCCTAGTTTCTCTAAAAATAACACTACTTGAATAAAATTCCTTTTGTGCATCAAAATCTCAAAGCTTGTATCTGTTCACACCATAATTGTATCTAATGCAAATACATTTAACAACTTTATTATCTAATTTTGTCTACTTCTACTTTGGCACATGAACATATGCCTCACAACCAAAAAATCTCAGATGTCAATGTGAAGGTGTGTGACACAACCACACTTCCATTGACGTCTTATCAACAAGAGATAAATTAAGAGACATGTTTATCAGGTAGCAAGAAGTGGCTACATCTTTAGTCCAAAACATTTGTTCTAGTCTAGAACCACTCAACATACTCCTAACCTTCTCCATCAAGGTCCTATTCATTCTTTTTGCAATTCCATTTTGTTGTGGAGAATACGGAGTTGTCTTCTATCTCTTAATACCACAATATTTAAAAAATGTGTCAAAATCATTAGAGAATATTCACTACCATTATCTATCCTCAAACATTTTATCTTCTTTCTAGTTTGCAACTCAACCATTCCTTTAAATTTTTTGAAACGATTGAAAACTTCATCTTTACTCTTAAGAAAATAAACCCATGTTATTCTACTAAAATCATCAATGAAACAAACATAATAAACTGATTTACAAGAGAAGGAACATCAAATGGACCAAATAGATCTGAATGGATTAGATCCAAAATACATGAAGACTTATGAGAACTTGAGTAAAACTGAATGCGGTTTTATTTTTCATAAGTGCAATTCTCACAAAAATAAAATTTCAATATTGCAATCATTCAACCCATCAACAAGGTTCTTATTTTTCAAGGTTCCTAGACCCTTCGCACCTATGTGTCCAAGTCTTTGGTGCCATAACATTGTCTTCTCTGTAGACAACTTTGATTCACTAGACATAGCACCCTCGGGTACCCAAAATCCATGACCAACTATGGAAAGAGAAACCCTCTCCTTTAACAATAAAATATTCTTTGTTACTCTTATTAGAAGTGCTATTACACTCAACTATGCATGCATCAAGTTGGTTCAATACACCCAATCTACTTCCTCCTTATATCACCATATCACCTCTCACCATCTTCACACTTGCTTCAAAAACCTGTACATGCACACCTGCATCTATTATCTTGCTAAAAAATTATAAATTTCTTGCTAGCTTAGGGATATGGAAGACACCATCAAATTGTCTAATTCTACCATAAAAAAAATTCACATGAACACTTTCACAACCAACAATGTCAATAACAAATTTATCACCCAAATATACCTTACCACCATCATATTTTTCATACTTACTAAACCTATTTCTATTAGGAGTCATATGGAAATATGCACTTGAGTCTATCAACCATGCATTGTCACCTGCATGAGTGGCCAAGGCTGCAATAAAAGCATCTTCATCTTCCTTCTCAGACTCAGAATCAAAACCTTGCTCGAATTTCCCATTTTGGGGAGGATATTCTTAAATGTGCGTGAAAATTTTATCTCCACCATTAATGTCTGGAGATCCTCAGTTTGGGTTTGGTTTGCAGCATACCCACATCATTGAACAAAGTGAATGAATTGAATTGAAGTTTTATTTTGCAATGTAATGGAAATTTTGTGTGGTTCTGCCATTAATGTCTTCAAATCCTCAGTTGTGTTTGGTTTATAGCATACACACAGCATGGAATAGAAGGAAGAAATTGATTGAATAAAAATAATGTGTGGCTCCTCCATTAATGTATGCAGCCCCTCACTTTGTAGAAGGGTAGAATTGAATTGAACTATTTTTATTGTGCACATCTCATGAAATTTTGAAGCGTCATCTTGGTAATAGTTGACATTAACTTGGAGCTATATATTACTCCGTGTTAAGAATTTAATTGATGTTATTTTTTGTGTTACCCTTTTTGCAGGTTTGCTTGATTTATACTATGGACATTTTGTGAAGAATCATGATTTGCAAGATAAAATAAAATAATTTTGTATTATGACAAGACTAGTTGACTTTGCAAGTTGGATATTGTTTAATCTTTTAGACTAGTCAAAAGAAATTGGTGCACCAATATTATTTATTATTCAGTTGACAAAATGCTTCTTATCAAGTCAAGTCATGTGATAAGTATTCAAGCATCTTTCCATCACCCTACATAGTAGATGTGTCACGACCCTCTAAGTGATAACCTTTACAATTATTTGGCAAATGAACTAATGTGTTGTGTTTTTCTATTATACGTCATTTGTTTGATTTCTTGACAATATTTAATTATTCCGAGGTGAATTATTTGATGTATTCCATGATGAATTATATTGTTCTCTTTTGTTATCTAGATTTTCAATTAAAGTTTATTTTCAATATTTATTGTACATTATTGTAATTTAATGTTTTTTATGTGTTCATCTATTTGTCCATTTCCTTAGACAATATTTATTAACAAAATTAAGTCAAGATAAAATTATATTTTTTTGGAGACTTCCAATCTTATTCAAAAATCCTAGCATTTGTTAAACGACTTGATAAATAGATAATTATAATATTACACTAAAGCTTTAAATAGTTGTCAAATAATAACAAAAATAAATAAATACTTATAATAAAATAATAATAGTAATAATAAATGATATAGACGGTTTGAAATAAGAGAAATATCAATAAGTTAATTAATATAATTTTTAATAAAATAAAGATTATCAATATAGGTTAAAGGAACCTAACACCAATAAATAATAAACATAAACAACCATCATAACTATAAGGAATATATTTATAAGTATAAGGCATGAGGTATCAATTTACTAAAAACATGGCCAAGCCTTGTAGCCAATGGAACGTAAAGAAGATATATTATGATGATTTCATAAAACCAAAAAAAAAGAAAATATAAATATAAATATTAATAAAAAGATGAAAGTTTAATGAAATTATATTTTGAATAAAATTTTAATCATGCCTCCCAAAAAGCAAAAAAAATAATACTGTATCGTCTTAAAATGGAAGCACTTCCATCTTAAGAGCGTTTAGCCCTTTGAGTAAGTGGTTTGGGGTCATGTTGAACACCTTGAATTGATCTTTTCTTGGATCTAGCTTTCTCCCCTCTTTCCACTTCTTTTTTGCACTTGATTCCTTCATTCTAGGTGAAATTAGGGTTAGGATCCTGAGGATTCTCCTTAATTTCCCTCTTCTATGGCTCTATTTTCTAGGTAGGACTTAAAAATAGGTCCTCCTAGACTTCATCGTGTTCATCATAGGATTTTTTGCCTCCTTGGCACTCTACCCTGTTCTGGCATCATTTCTATTTCTCCGGGCACCCCCGGGACCTCTTGTTTCTCACTCTGACTGAGACCCTGAAATCTATGCCCTTAAGGTCAAATTTGACCTAAAGGGGTCAAGGTCAACCTAAAGGGGTCAAAGTTGACCTCGACCCTAACCTAGTCAAGATTGAGCTCGTCTTTGACCTTGGGTTTAAATTTCAAGGTCCCAGAATCTCCGGTTGTCGAGTTTAAGAAATAATTGTTTTCTCGCTTCCGAGTCCACTATTTTGGTCTCTGAAATGGTAAAATCTAATATTATATTTAATTTAGGTCCATTACTATAGGGTTGAGGCCTAATTAGAATTTAATTCCCCAAGGTGGCCCCTCTAGAGGATTGTGCCCTAGATCACTATAAAAGGATGCCTTCCTCTCTCATTTTCACATCTCATCTCTCAATCAAGTTTTCATGCTCAAGCACTCTCAAGCAAGGTGATCAAGCAAGCAGCCATTCAAGCATTCAAGTCTTCTTCTCCATCCAAGTTCTCCATTGAAGATCAAGGATTCAAGCATTCAAGCCATTGAAGGGATTTGGTTCAAGCATTCAAGATTCATCATTCAAACCCTAGATCTAGCCATCATGATGGTGTGATCTTCCTTCAAGATCCTTTGTTCATCTTCAAGATCCATTCATCCTTCCCTCAAAGTGGATTCCAAGCATACAATCATGGAGGTTTGATTTACATTTATTGATGTTATGTTCAAGCTTTCATACTAACATACTTGATTACATTTCAAATACAATTTGCATATCTATTGAATATCATAGCTTCATTGTTAGATCTACTTCTACTACTTACTAGCATTCTCCATTTCAATTTCAATATTAAGGTTAATTCCAAACCGGGGTTTGACCAAGGCAAACCCCTCAAACAAACAACAAAAACCCTCTTTTTCTTGCAGATACAGGTGCAAAATTTCGGATCTGAAAGCAAATTTGGATACCCTTTTTGGCGAACTTTCGAGATCTATGAACAAAGTCAGAATCGACCTTCAAACAAAAAATGTAGTATTTGACCTTTTATGAGGGTCAAACTTGACCTCCCTCAAAATTGGAAAAGGTTTCTGGGTTTTGTAGATCTCATAGTTTTGGTCTAAGATCATGGAAATCAGTAGTTTCTGAGATTGTTTGATAGGGTTTTTAGTAGGTTCTTTTTCAGAGGTAAGTACCTTTATCTCTTCATTTCAACATTAGTCATTTACATTTACTTTCCATATCAATACAATTCAAATGTAAGTGTAAAATATTGGTTTTGGTGTCTCTTTTATGTGCAAACCATTGTTCTAGAACCCCATCCATATTTTATCCTCTACAAATACATATGACATTATATCAATTACCAAACAAATTGGGAGTAGAATTTGCAGCACACGAGAAGAGGAAAACGCGTCCAATTGTGAATGGAGGAAAGACATCAATGGTGGTGAAGTGTGGCCAGCAAGGAGGAGGATGTATACACATGAAGATGAGAAATTTGATTGAAATCCATCCAAAAATGATTTTAGAGAAGGAGCTGCCTTATAGCGTCGACTTGGGATGATAATAAGTAGGGTTTGAAACCATTGTTTTAGGGGACACAAGAAGTAGCGGCTGGAGAAGAGGGAAGATGGCCTTGAACCATTATTTAATCACCTGTGAATAGGAAGAAGCACAAATATTTTTGAATTCCTCATTGGTGTGTGAATTCTACAATTTTATCCTTGTCATTTTATGTAGAAAACCAGGTATGCCATAATACTTAAAAAATCTTTACCTGCAATTTTACTTAGTGAATTGTGCTAGATTGTTTGGGATTCTATAATTTTCTCCTAGGGTTATAGAAATAAACTCAATTCTTTTATAATCATTTCAACTCAAACAAAGATTTGTCTTCTTTGTAGAAATAATGCTCTTGATTAGGCCGTAAAAATAAAATAAAATTTAAAAAAAACTCTTTGGACTGGTACAACGCAATAGTCATTTCATTATTAGTATTAAATTTGAAATAAATATTCAACTGATTCCCAAGCTATACTAAGGAGTAAAATGATGTTTTTGTTCAGAAATATTTCATCCTAGCTCTCTGTAATTTATGTTTTGTGCAATGAATTTATTAAATAGTATATAAACCCCATTTTCTTTTTGGATAGGTTGAAAGCACATTTTGACATGGAGCCGTGCTTTTATCATTGTAAGAAAAACTTGGAATATGATATGTATAAATTCTAGAAGATTGCATTGCCACAATATTTATTAAATCTGAAAATGATGTGGTCATGATATGTAAAAATTCTGGAAATTCTTTTATAGCATAAGTCTGAACATGTCATCTTGAAATTTTCTTATATTTTCAAGTTATAAATCTTAGAGCTTTTCCTGTTTTATTTTGTTAGTTCCAATAATACTTGGCACACCATTATTTTATTAGGTTGTCATCACGGTCTGTACAACATAAAAATCGCTCTATAAAATGTTGGGTTACTTCCCGTGTGTTCATTGATCAATGAAATGGTTGCTCAACAAAGTTTAGGTGTGTGGTTATTTAAGGTTGGATTAAATAAGATTTCTTTTGTTTACAGTTACTAGCTAATGATTTAAAATCTGAAGCCCTTGTTTTATCATTACAAAAATGATATATGTAAACTGAATTCTATAGTAGGGTATACAAACTTGATCTCTCAGCCCAGCCATATAAGCCATCTAAGTTATATACAAAGAAAAGAGACTACCCTTCCACCTGATATGACATTTTGAATGTGAAAGATTCAGTACATCTTTTAGCCCATTCAGTTGTTATGTTTTGTGCAGCAAGCTAAGAGTTTGACTATCTCATTTATTTATCCTTCTTGGATAGACTTGGATTATTTAGCCTTTTTGTGAGGATGAGATTTGATCACCCATATCCTCTTGATATATATATTTTTATTGTTTTGGAAAACATGCAGTTTGCATATATTTTATGTTGAGATTCATACTGCACTAAGGATATAAACTGGTATACTAATGATGTTGGAAACATGTAAATTCTATTGGTTCAAGCATAAAAGGTGATGGAAATAATGCTCATATTTCAATTGAGCTTGCCATTTCATATTTCTTATTGGATTGCTGCAATATGGATCATTTTTGGTAGTACAATGCGTATATCTAGGTACTATTTGGTATTTCACTCTAATGATAATCTCATGATATAAAACTTGAGTTGTTGGGATGATGAAACAATATGCATACTATTATATGATCTGGGCATCATGTTGAAATAAAGCATTGGCACTTCACTTAAAAAATCAAACCGCTATGTTAGTCACACCACTGCATATCTCCTGTGGATAGGCACTTGATAATAGAAAGAAAAATAAAATCCATGTCATTCGAAGTCTCCTTACAAATCATTATAAAGTAGCTGCCCTCAACTTACAAGTGTAAATAACATATGTTTAAAATACGAACATTCTCCCATGTTATGGGAAGACTATAAAATAATAAAACATCTGATAGTGTCAGTTCTAGATTAATGAGGAAGAATAACCTAATATGTCATTTAACAAAACTTGCATTGTAGGGTTACTTATTATTTTACCCAAAATAGATGATATAGTAGATCATGTTGTCTTTTGTCAAACAACTGTTAATCTCTTAGTTGGAAAACCCCAAACTCTACCAATGAATTTTAACAACCTAGGAAAAACTGGGACAACAACATTTAAGTGAGGAAATAGGATCAGTGAGCTTAGGAGAAACCTTTACACACGAATTCAACTATAACAATATGTTAAACATCATTTATTTAAGAATTGATAGCTCAAGAAATTCGCTTGATTCACCCAAGTAGGTGTATGAGGGTGAAGAATTGTTTGGGATGGGTAATGCCCCAAAAGGGTTTATCTCCACAATAATTACACTAAAACTCAGTAGAAACTAGAACTGCATACAACATTAGTGTGAGCGGTGTAAGGGCCTTGATCCCATGGATATGGGTATGTAGGAAGCCTGGTAGGTGAAGGATAACTCTAGTGCACAGGTGCATTGGACATAATTAAAGTGGTTTCATGTTAACAGTCGAGTCAAGATGCAAGCTTCTAAATTTATTAAACTAAGAAAATAATGATTCTCAGGAAGGTATCTATACCCCTGGTTGGATGCCCAAAAGCCAAGAGGGGGTATAGAACTTAAAATTACTCTCAGTAGTTTGCACCTAGCCGTAAACCCAAAATCCAAGGAAGGGTGCAAATCTTATTTTATAACCTTGCTAAGAACCTTGGCACAGTCTTGGGCAGATTGTGAAATTTATTACAAGCTACTCTAGACCCAAATGGTCCCGAAGAGTGTAAGTCTCTGATCAGAGAATTAAGTATTTCCTATCCTTATGAGAACCCATCCTGGATGGATGGAAGAATGACTTCTAGGTCTCTTACTTCATCCTGTATCCTACACGGATAGAGATTAGGTCTGGATGACCCCTTTATTTTCCCAGGATAGAAGAGCCTAGATGGCTAAGTGAAAATTTTGTCCCAAATGGACTCTTCTAAAAGTATATCTCCTGAGCAATCAATGATTAACTCTATTAAGTAAACAAAAATAATAATAATAGCCTTGTATTCAAAGTTGATATGTTATAGATGACTTCTCAAAATTTTGTTATTTTAATTCTAAGGACAAGTTGGTCCTTACAAGATGTGTGTGGGAAGGTATAATGAATTCACACATCAAAAAAAATTCCATCTTTCCTCATCATCATTTGGAATTGAAGTGTCTAAATAGGTAATCCACTTAAGCAATTTGGTTGGAATTGTTTAAATAGGTAGTTCATTGAATAATAATTATAATTTGTATAACTAGCACTTGTACTTCTAAGAGGTTCAAGGTATAAGTTGATAGGAAATTAAAGAGAAAATTTAATTGCACATCTAATATTGAAATGAAGTTAAGTATACAATTTTTTAATCTATTAAAAGAAAGTTGTGGTTTGTGATTGATGCAAATATCCTAATTCCATAGGTATTCAACCCCAAATATCATTGATGGATTGACAGTTTTATATTAGGAGCTATCTTTTTTGGTTGTTGCCATGGTAGATTTCAAAGTCATCAAATTTTAAGATTTGTTGTATTAGTGTGGTCGTTGAATGAGCCTATTTTTTAAAGTCATTTTATAAAATTCAAGCATAAACATCATAATCATGACTTTCAAAATCAAAATTCAATAGAAATACTCATATGGTGTTTTTTATCATTATTACTTTACATACTTACTGATATTAAAGAATTTATAAATTTATAATATTAAGACTTTTGAATAAGGGTCAATATGTTATTTATAAGTTTATAATATTATTGACATATATTCAAAAGTCAATAAGTGAGACAAAATTTATATTATTACTTAACCATATTGAACTAAGTCAAGGTCAATATTATGCCTATTTGAATCACTGTGTCATTTTGCTATATTGAAGTTGTTTAGATTTAAATTCAAATTAGAGGGAGATCACTGATACAAAATTTCAAAAATTAGGACAAAAAATACTAAGGTTTCTTGTTTTTTAGGCATGCCATATGCTGCACTAAAAAAATAAAAATAAAAAATAGATAGAGAATACCAATGAGTACTGATTGTTATTACATAAATTACAATAACCATCCTCAATTGTTGAATGTATGTTCCTACTATTGTAAACGCTTTGATGAGATGAAGATCGCTACTAAGCTAGGAAGACTTGAGAGTAGGGAGCATGAGTAATTGAATGTGTATAAGCCTTGTTGTACATTTTTTTTTGGTTAAAATAAAGCTCTTGTAAATAACAAGGAAATGAGCATACATGAAAATGTTGAAAACATGAACTAAGAGTGTAAACATTAGTATATGAAAATAAAATCAATATATGGGTCATACTCTTCTATGTTCCTGCTATTGCAAAAACTTAGCACTCATTACTTCTTAGCTAGGGTGACCTGAGAGTGGGGAGCATAAGTAGTTGAATGCATATAAGCCTATATTTACATGATTTTTTTCTGCTAAAAAAAAAATCATGTAAACAAGAAGGAAATTGGTCTATGTTGAAAATCTAAATAGCTAAGAGTAGGAAAAATATTAGAAAATAATTCAATATGTGCTTTGATATTGTACCTTGTTCTTAACCTACTGTCAAAAATGAGAATATCCTAGGGGCTATAGGATGGGGATAGAATGATCCTCACAAGTACTAGTGCTAAGGCCCCAACATGGAACCATCCTTGGGATGCCCCTGCAGAACAATGATGTATCCCCTTTGGTAGGATGTCAAGGTGTGCTTTGAATAATTGCTCCTTTTCATTGAAATAATGGTTAAATTTTTTTATCTATTATATACACACTATAAAAATTTAGTACTTTGGTATTGAAAAGTATTATATAATTTGTTTAAAACTTGCCAACAATATATATGTATCTAGCAAGAGATTTTAGCCCATCTAGGCTAACAAACTTAAACACCTATGAAATGTTTCAAAAGAAATTTGCAAGTAAACAAAAAGGGGGTAGCCAAGGAATTTCTCAAAGTGGCAATCTCAAATCTTTTCCATCATGTCACCCATAGAGGGATTGCATATATCCTCCTTTCCTCCCGCAATAATAGATGTTAAAAAGAACAAAGTTTAGACTAAAATAAGCATAGTAATAGGAAAAACCATATGCGACAAAGAGGGAAAAAGGAAATAAAAAAAGAATAAATTTTACATGGGCAACAAACCCTAACTTATGACAAACTATTTTTTCCTTATAGATCTTCACAGGCACATCCTAACAGGAAGGTTTTTGATGAAACAACCAACATTACTTTATGCCCATCTCGACTTGGGCTTTCTTGCAAACAATGAGGAAGAAAAAAAATTTGCACGTATTTTGCAACATTTGAGAAGCATGTGAAAATTTTTAACACATCCAATACTAATTTTTCAGTCATCCTAGAGATGACTAAAAAAAGAAGATTGAAATAAAATGATGATCATGAAAAGGAGTAAACGTTTGATGAAGAGAAATTGCACATAAGTAAAACCAATTTGTTGTGTAAGAATGAAAAATGTGAGCAAGAAATATTGTGGACTTCTTACTACTTATCCTGGCTTCCATAGCTATAGATGTAAGAAACCCTAGAGAGGGCATATGAATTATAATAGCAATTGATTATTCAAGAAATAAATAAATCTTGCTACAACTATTTCTTTAGTTTTAGCTAGTATTTGGCTCTTTATTTGAGAAGAGTCCCTTAAGACTAACACACTCCTTTACTTTAAACAAGCAAAGAGTAGAAGATATTAATCTAAACATCTAGAAGGCCAGGAAGACACCAGTGACTGGAGTCAACATGGCCATAATCATTTTTGTTTATCATGTTTGCATACTTGCTAGTATAAACATACAGATGGGCATCCTTTTTGTACATTGACAATTCTGCAATATTCAGCAACTACAAATAACATTTTCATCGCTCTCTTTAACAACCTTCTCCACTATTTAGGTAAGTGCACCAAGATGGTGTGCAAAAGGGAGGGAATAAGTGGCCACTTTTTTTTCTTAAAATTGGGTAAACTTGAACTTGGAAGATAAATTTTATAGTTATGTACTCAAAATTAGAAGATTCGCTAAGAAAAAGAACTGTAGTACTCTTAATCTAGTTTCTAAACTATTATATATTTTTTTAAAAATGGATAATATCAAGGGTCAAATCCATTGCACACAAAAAAATATTTCTAATTTTTTGATAAAAATATAAAATAGTATGTGTCATGTGCATAAAAATAGATATAGTTATATTTAGTATTTTGAAAAACCCTTTGGCAAAAAGATAGATAACAGTGAGATCTAGAAGTTATGTATTTTTTAATAATTTTTTTGTAAAGCATTTTATCTTTTATGATTTTTTGAAGTGGGTTCATCTTGAAAATTAGGTGTATGTTTGTGTGCTAGACATAACTTACATCAAAATAATTAAAAATGAAAACTTTGTATTTTTTAAGTACATAGAATCAAATGTAGAACAACAATATGTAGTTTATTTTCTATTTGGTCAAGAAGATCAAAAGTTATTAAGAAAATGATACACATATGTATGTGAGAACTTTGGAGATACAGATAAAGAAAATTAAACTTTACTATGTTAATGTTGTCCAAAAATAGAAAAAAAAAAATTGTTCAAAATCTTAGAAGATGTGTGAAATTATGGTGGTAATTTCACAAATGCCCACTTGATGATGTTAGGATTGAGTAATACTAAGAGGGGGGGTGAATTGACATTACAACACTTTAAATTGAACTTAAACCAATTCCAAATAAACTATATAATTGCATAAAAGAAAAGAACATAAGAAAATAACGCATAACTCATAACACCATTATTTGTTGTCCAGGAAACCCTAGTCAAGGGAAAACCCCAATGGGGATGGTACCCACAAATATGCACTAAAGTATAATGTCCCTGTTAAGAGATCTAGCCCTGTTAGGAGCTGAGTATTACATAGTACATTTCCTTTTAAAGGAATATCAACCATGTTAAAGGTATACAACACCCTGTTAAAGGTATATTGAGCTTACAACTCTTACAATCAATACTTTAGTTACAAAGTTTTCTCAAGGGTGAAAAAAATAAGCATCTTCTATGCTTTGATAGTTCCAGTTGTAGTTCTCAATAACCTTTATCAACCTATGATCTCACATCTACCATCAACCATCTCTAATATCTCTATCTCTCTATCACATCTCTTTGGTCTACAAAAAGTTCTTTATATAAATATGAATTATATCATTCAGTCGGCTCCCAGATATAATACAAAATAGAATAATAATAATACAAATAGTAAATACTAAGTTGGAGACCTTGCATTACCAAAATGTCAGTAATCCATAATCATTATCTATCTTAGCACATTACGATTCCATCTTATACTCTCTTAATCATTGCAATTGTTCATATGCTATGTTTCACTATTCCTATGTCTTCACACATCTTCCAATTACTGTAACTCATTGATAAAAATACCAAAATACAAGAGATCTTAACTGAAGTTCATACATATCCCAAAATGTCTTCCTCTAAGCTCGCAAGTCATCATCTATCATATACTATCTTCACTGTCCAAAATAGTATTGTTGTACTATGTACTTCTGCATCTATACTTAGTCATTTTCAAGGTTGCATCTCCAAAACTATACTTAACTCCATGTGATCACCATATCAGATGTGTTTCCATAAATGACAACCCTCAACTTATCCATATCACTCTAAAACATCACTTTCCAACAATCTCTCCCTTTAGCATTGATGGAAACACTTAGCGAAAAATGACTAAGTGTCCCAACAAACACTAATTGTACTCTTCTTCTTTTCTCTTCTCTTCTCCCCTATTATCTTTTTCTTTTCTACACACACACACACACATATATTTCTACAATTTTCTTCTCTCATTTTTATTCTTCTCCCCCTTTGACATCAATCGAAAAGGTGTACTCAAATTTGCAAAATTTACAAAAATTGTATAATTTAGTGCTTGCTTACCAGTTTTAAAATATCTTGGAAGGAATCTTCCAAGGTCTTCACTTCTTTATCCCATGATTCTATAAAAAATGTACTGACATGTATCAATCCACTCAATGCATAAGATGAAGTCTCTACTGCTTTCAACTCCGTGGTCATAGAATTGATCACTGATTCCCCAATCTTCTCCATTTCAATAAGATGTGTTTCAAGAGTTGATAGCTTAGGAGTGATTAGAATCTTCAGCAAACCAAATCTTGTCATTACACTCCCTTTCTCTATATCCAATACATTCATCTTATCAAAAATATTTGATGCCTTCTTGTCCATGTCCAATACAGTTTGTGAGGAGGTCTCACAACTATCCATCATGCTATCCAAAGTAACCCTATCCTTAGCTATAATATCTTTAATGTTTTGAATGTGTCTGATAGGGTTTATATAGTAGTTGTATAACTTCCTTCCATGAGTGACACAACTCTTGGCCTTTGATGTAGTTGATCTCATAATACCCAAGTCTCATGAAATGGATGGGCATACTTCCTTAAAATTCTTTTCTAGGTATCTTTTCTTTGCCTTCTCTTCTGCGATCTTCACTATAGACTCATAGTGACTATCAAAGTTATATAGTACCATATTTAGCTTCTCTACATCATCTTTTCCTTAAAAAATAATAGGTATAGGGAGTATTTTATTTACTGTATAAACTACCCTAGCAATTACCTTAACCTTTTTGTCTCCTTTCTATTTAGATCTTTCTTTTGCCTTTGTAAATGTCATTAAGGATAGTCTCATCAGTTCATCCTCATCCATGTTCTCCACATTTGTGATCACAGGCCTATCTGTACTTGCCAACAATAGAGTGGTGGAAGTATCAGGTTCTTGTTTAACTTCCACTCTTGCCTCTTCTCCTTTAGTTGTGTCTATATTTTCTCTTTGTTCTATTTCTTCTTTCTATTCTTCCTCTATCTGTCCTCCCTCTTCCCATTTTTATTCTTCTTTTGTCACTGTATTATCAAAGTTTCTACCAAATGGATCATTTTCATCAAGTGAAGTATCAAGGGTCACACGCACACCAGCCATAAAGAAATCTAGTTGCTTGTCAGTACTTCCCTCCACATTAACCTTAGTTGCCTTATAACTTTCTCCAATTCCTATGGGTGTGGTCTTGGTAGCCTTAGAAGGTGGTTTTTTCTTAGGAATATCACTCATAAGTATCTGATCTAATGCCTTCTGAGTATATTCAATAACTTCATCATACTTTCTACCCATAATCTTTACAAGTCTGGCTTTTTTTCTCAGTAAAGGTTTGAGTCCCTTAAGTATTCTCTTTCTCTCATGTACACAAACTACATAAAACATGTCCTCAATGGTTTGATTCCTAATTTCTTCATCTTCAATTTTTGCAAGCTATTTTCTAATCTCTATTTTATCATACAAATCCTTAGGTATACTGCCCTAAATATCCAATAGGTTCTTCTTGCAAACAAGTAGATATTCAATTACCATATCTTCTATTAGTGATTGATTATCAATCATACCTCTCATAGTATCTATTTAGTGTCTTTAGATTACCATCTCTTATGATCCTTTTGTGCAATATTTTTATGTTTGGTTTCCAGTAGTCCTCTGATTTCTTTTGTTCTATCTTTTCACCTTTCTTCTCATCTACCTTATCCTTTTTCTTCTTAGATTCCTTATCATCTTTCCTTTTAGCTTCCACTTCAACCTTTTTTTTCTTAGGACTATTTGGCTTGGTTGATCTGGTGGATCTTCTAGGTATGTTTGTGTTGGAAATATAGATGCAATAACTAAGAGGGGGGTGAATTAGTTAACCACAAAAATATTACCACTGATCCCTTAAATATCTTAACAAATTATTTACTGTGCCACTCGGTAAATATACAGAGAAATGTTGAAAACTTGATCCTTTAAGTGTGCAATAATTAAATTGTTCTTTAAGCATTCATCACTAATTAACTTACATGAATAAAGAAAATAACATGAACACAAGAGACACTAGATTTACCGTGGAAACCCAATATGGGAAAAACCACCAATGTAACTAGTTACTATTTTTCACTCTTCTGAAGTGATGCTCGGTTAGAAGCCAACCTGGTAAAAGGTTACAAAACACACTGTTAGGTGTGACCTTGTTAGAGGATTTAATCACCCTCCTAGGAGTGGCCTTGTAAGAGGTCTTGAAACAATTCAATAGAACTGTCACCTTGTTAGAGGATTTACAAAATGGTTGTTAAACCAACTCGGTTAAGAGATTTTGATATCACTGCTACAATTGTAAGAGAGTAACAATGAAATAACCTGAAACTAAATTGCTGAATATAGATCTCTGTTCTACTTCCCTAGATCCTTACTGATCAAATAAATCTTTGCTGCTCCTCAAGGATATCTGATCATCCTTCAAAATTTGCACACACCTTTCTTCAAAATGATTTCTGCATGCTGTGTATTTTATTCACCACTTGACCTTCTATATATATATGCCATTTCATAATCATTTAGATTGTCAAGTCGGCATTAATAATTATTACAACAGTCGGCTGGGATAAACAAATTGTAATAACAAAATTCTTTGAAAGGGCCAACCTTGCTCGGTAAATATTAATCCTGAAAAGATTTCCTTTGGTGACTGAGAGGACTCGGTAACCACAGTGAATTCTGCAACATCCTTCAAAGACCGAGAGAGCTTGGTAACCACTAATTTTCCTTCGATAACCGAGGAGGCTCGATTAACACTGTTACCCTGTCATGTTTCCTTTAGACACCCGAGAGAACTCGGTAGACACTGAGAACCACCTAGCTGACCAACTAAACTCGGTAGATACTAAGAACCGCTTAGCTGACCGACTGAACTCGGTAGATACTGAGAACCGCTTAGCTGACCGATTGAACTCGGTAGATACTGAGAACCGCTTAGCTAATCGACTGAACTCGGTAGATACTAAGAACTGCTTAGCTGACTGACTGAACTCGGTAGATACTGAGAACCGCTAAATGATATGACATTTGTGTGACATCAAAGACAACACATAGCTGATCCAACAATATCCTTCAGACAATTGTATCCAACAGTTTGTAGATGTATCTTCCTGTGTTGTCTTCTCCAGAGTGACAGATAGGTCAATTATAGTAGAAGTAGGACATACTATATTTTCTTCTTCAGAAGATGGAGTGGCTTCAATTCTTATGCTTGTTGATCCAAAAGTTCCTTCAATCATCTTAGTTTGTACCTCTTTCAACTCTTCCTTTGATATGCCTCTATCATGTTCTTCTCTTACTTTATTTTATTTCTTTTCATATGTGTCCCATCTCTCCTTAGATGTGTCAACTTCACATGCCAAGACATATTCTATTTTCATAAAAAGAACTTCAAAACTGACTTCATAGCCCATGGGGTAACACCATTTATTCCTTGGTTTAACTGCTTCAAAACATACACAATTAGTTTCAACCATGAAACAGATTATATCCTTGTATCTCTCAACCAACTCTTCAGGAATTCTAAATCTTTCTTTCATTTGTCTCTATAGAATTTCTATCATGCCAAATAGTTCACCATCTACCCATGTGTTTTTTTGTCTTTGGTAACTTTCTGATATTTGAGTGCCAGTGGATATGTTATCCTTCCATGCTCTAGGGTACATTCCAAGGAACTTATGCTCAATATGTATATGCATGTGAGCTAGAAGTGAGCCAAATCTAAAAGCCTTAGATTTATCCTTCTTGATTATCTTCACATTTTCTAAAAACTATTGTGCCAAAATCTCGCATAGATTGTATTTTGTGTTCTCTTTCACCATCCTATAGGCCATCATAATGACTCCTGCTAAGACTGAATTAGGTCTACTGTTGTAATAAAATTTTTATCCTAGAAGCATTGCAACTAGTCTTACAACCTGTTGGAATATATCATTCACTGTCATAGCTCACTTGTCCCATTTTGAGTGTGTTAGGGTTTCAACTTGTTTCTTTATATTATTTTCCACCATGAGAATAGCTCCAGTGTTGTCCAACCCAATAATGTCATGAATCTGTTAGGGATTTTTCTTGTAGGATCAAACTGATTACTTGAAACTATGCTTTTTGAGACAGACTCAAACAAGAGAAAGACCTAATTACTGAGGATTGGATAAGATCCTCCTTCATTTTGAGCTCCACATACTCAGGCATGTATTACCTTTTAATGGTAATTGATTACACAGTGTTTATGTGAGTGGACACTGATCTGCTATTAATCCTTCTAATGCATCAATCTATAAAACACTCTACATATGACCAGGACCAATTTAATGCAGAGCTTAACCAAGAAAAATATGATTGCAAATAAAGAAAGGATCAGTGATTTAAGGATTCTCATCCTTCTTCCTTTTAAGGAGGGGCAACCTAAATGATTCTCTCTTCAAGGAATCAAGAAATATAGATTGTGTGTTTTAGGAACAGTCCTATCTATTTTGCGCAATAAACATGAAATGAAAAATGTATTGATAACTGATGTGAAAGTTTCAATTTTTCTTCTAAAGATCTATGAAAGATAAAACCATAAGAAACAAACACCAAATCAGTGCCTTATCTAATAGGCAAAAGAAATCTAAATGCAAATCAACTAGATAATTTTAATAGAAATACAACAGTATGCCTTGCATACTAGCTACAAATCCAAATAGATTGCCTTACAAACTATTCTATTAACCAAACACTTTTATCATCAACAATCCATACAAATATATCTACTCTTCAAGATGAACTATGAGAACTTTAATTCTTTCCTTGAAAGAAACTCATAATCAATCCAGCAAGTTGCTTTACAACTGGTATATTTTAAATGTCTAACAAGTAAGACATACAAGAGTACAACATAAAGGTAAAGAGACAACAACCATATATGGCAGAAGTTGCAGTGTATTTGTATTAAAATCAACTTGCCAATTACATTCAAAATTCTATTACTCAGAAGATCAAACACAAAACTTGGATGTTTGCTTCCAAGTAATTCTGTTCAATTTTTCTATTATCTTTTCGACCCTTTAAAAAATGAGCCTTTAACTCTATTTATATCCCCGTTTCAACCACCTTGGAATTCCCCTATGAATGGGAATGCAACAAGCTTCAGATGGTTGAAACCCCTAACCCTAAGAGCATAAGAGACAAAAAATAAATACAATAAGCCCTTAGGCGGTGGAAACAAAAAACTTTCTTGGACGTTGTTCATCTTTGACCACTTGAAAACTGACACCTTTGTCTGCAAGTATTTATGATAGCTTCATAAGTTTTAATGAGATATGGTGACCACCATTTTAGGCTAACCTACACCATTCTTAAATGATAGCTTATCATCCTTGTATTCTAAGATCAAGTGTCAAGTACGTCAGATGTTCTCCTCATTCTTCATCAAAAATGTCCAAGTCAACTGCAGTGGATTTAACCTTCTTGGGCTTTGTTAACTCATCCCATGCAGTCACTTCTTCATCTGACGGCTAATTAAAATCCTGGATGAGCTGTAATTGTGCTTTTTGTCTCTCCCACCTAGCATCTGTAATTGCTTTGACATCTGTTATAAATCTAGTGAGATCTGTCTCTACCTTAATGGCTTCATCTAGGGTTTTATTGAAACTTTCTAAATCAACATTACTTTCTTCACCTAAAAATGCCTCCTTCCTAGGCAATAAAAGATCAGCATCTGATCTCCACTGATCAAGCCTCTTAATGGCTCCATTTGTATTCATAATTGAAGGGATAAACTTGTTGGAATAGGAGCCGAGCATGGCTATCTTAGCCTCAATCAAATTTTCCTTACCTTTTAAAAGTGGTAATATGGCTTTAACTCTGTCTATCTCCTCACCAACCCTCACAACTGTCTCCGAAATATCACTTCCCAAAGATTGAGAAAATATCAATTTCTCAAAAAGTGGTGGTCTGACAGACCAAACTACATGATATCCACTCAAAATTTGTATGTAATTATTAACTTCTTTTTGCAATTCTGGCAAATTTCCATAGGCATTAAAAATGAGATCAAATTTATCCTTAACTGCATTTATTCTATACCTCAGAATATCTAACAGGGCCTGCAAGATAGCCTCATTTTTCTCCTCATTTATCTTCTTCAATTCTGCAACCACCTCTTCTTCTGTCATTCCGTGTGCCTCAATTAATATAGGAGGCTCAGGAGGTGCAGGAGCTGCTAAAGGAGTATTAATGATTTGTAGCTGCAGCTCCTCTGCATGCTTCTCTAATGCTATTACCTTTATTATTTGTAAGTCCCTATCTCTTACAAGGGCACTATAGTCACTCAATAGAGCACCATACCTCTCAAATAGCTACCTTGTTTTGTCCTCATTTAATTTTGCAAACTGGGTCAAGACCTAAGATATTTCTAGGTCCCCTATATTGTGGATAGACCACACAATCTTATCTCCTTCCATCTGTTCCTTCACATTAAAAATTTGTGGCTTCTTGTCCTTAGGATATAAGCTCCACATGGCTAATGCCCGATTCTTTGGGCTATACCCAAATCCTTTGATGATATCCCCTAATTGGGTTTCTGAAGACAAAGTGACATCTTCTTGTCTCTTTATTTGATCAATTATGAAATCAGAATATAAATTCTACCCAGGCACAAGAAGCATGTTGCTTTGTTTTACAAATTGTGTGGCCTCATCTGGGGTTAAACTCTCAGCTTCAGGGTCATATTCTTTCAACTATTGTACTACCTCTTCTGGTACTTGACCCTCTTCAATTATTTACACACTAGATGCAACCTGTTGTTGCTTGTGCCAAATTAAGAAGCTTTTGAATTCATCTGAATTAACAAAATTATCATCATTCAGGAAAGCATCCTGCTCAATTATTCTCTCATCTTGGACAAGGGCCAAGGGCAACTCGACATCTTCAGTCTCATATTTCTATTGTCTATTCTATTCTCTTATTTTCTTTCTCAGTTGGTGATGGTGGACACTAGTTCCTGTATAGATGGCACCTACTCTATCTCTTTTTCTTTCAAAAGGCTCCCCAGTGAGTATCTTCTATTTTTTCTTGAGGGGCTCAGCAGTATCATTAGAGCTGGGTAACTTACTGAGGTTAATGGCTTCATTTCCATCTTCAATCCCTTCAATCATTGGTTGCTCCACAGGGGGTGGGCTATATATTGGGTAGCCACCATCACTATCTTCTTCACATTTAGAATTAGAGTGGGCTTTTTTACCCTTATTAGTATCATCAATTTGATCCTTCATGGATCCTACCAATATGTCAAATTGAGCCATCATCTGCTGAAGTCTCTAGAGGTAAGGCAAAGTGGGAAAGAAACCCCCAAAACACCAATCCTTTTCCTTTTAACTATTTCTCAATTTTATATAATTGATCTAATTGTTGTACTCTTTTCTCTACCTCATCATCCTCAATGATGTTTCTGATCACATCCTCCTCTGGATATTCCTCATGCTACTTATTAAAAGGAAGGGTAGGCATGTAATATCTCCTAGAAGCAACTATGAACCCCTTTATATCCACATATTTGTAGGGTGCTACATAAATCTTATAATTTTCTAACCAATCATTCACCTTGTTAAAAGCTCCTTTTCCTATTGTAAGATAATGCACTTTAAAGTGCCGAGGTGTGAATGTTCCCTTTCTATGGGAAGCCAAATGCACTTTATCAGTTAACATAAGTTGCCAAATAAATTCTAAAAATGCAATCCTTGATGGGACAAAAAATGACATTAGATGGGGAGGCTGAGGGCATCCATAAACTCTGATCATTGTATAACCCTTCTCAAAGAAGAAGTCTCCCCAATTATAACCTTTGGTCCAATTATGAAAAAACTATTGAGGTCTTACCAATTGTAGGACCTTGGTGGACAACCTTGTGCAATTAAGTCCCAAACACCGGAGAATGGGATACACAATCCAATTTTCAAAAGCCCCAAAATCACGCCTAGGACAAGAAGGACTCCAAACTGCCAACCAAAACTGTACTAGATTTGGCTATCCATTCCACACCATTTGTGGCTTGAGATCCTCCACATTTATAAGATCATAATTGTGATATAGAATAAGGTGCATCAGCAAGGAGTAGTGCATGAATTTGAGTGTAGAACCAGGTGTGAAATTTTTCAAAGATAATAAACCCTCATGCATTCTATTTATTACATAACCTATGAAATCATATCCTCTATTCACCAGATGGCTCTGTGAATCT
The DNA here is from genome assembly GCA_027943335.1 of Chamaecyparis obtusa. Lineage (NCBI taxonomy): Eukaryota > Viridiplantae > Streptophyta > Pinopsida > Cupressales > Cupressaceae > Chamaecyparis > Chamaecyparis obtusa. Next base: position 33,574 of record BSBK01010480.1, on the reverse strand, counting down.
ATAACCAGCATCAAAATATATGAGGTGATCCTCTCTAGGCCTGCATTGATTCCCAAGACCTGGCATATCCCATATGCAATGTACTTCATATAAAATCGGAGATGCTTATAAAAATATGGAGTTGACCCACTCATGGGTGCAATGTAGTTCTTGTTTTCTTTGGACATATGGCTCTTAATCTCCCTAGAGACCAATGCAGCCTCTTTGACATATCTATTTTCTTGGGCTTTCATATCTATTTCAGTGGCCATAGGGATTTGAATTCCAAATGCCTTCATAAAGGAATTTCAATCTAGGGTTACAAGGGGAGAGCCATCTTCTAATTTCTCACTCCTCAAAGCTTCAAGGTCACCAAAAACATCATGTTGCAAAGTCTTAGGAGAAAAAGAAAGCATCTTGTTTCTCTCCTTCATTTCATTAATCTTTCTAAGGAGAGACTGTCTTTCTATTAGAGCATTCACCTTCTCACCTTCTCTCTCCTTTTGTAACCTCTTATGTATGGCATCCTACTTTTCCAACTATAACCTTAGTGAGTTCAAATCATCTGGGTCTATCATAATGTCATCAGAACCTGATGACACATCCATATTAGTAAGATTTTGATATGGGAAATGGACTTGCCATGGTCTCATGGGCTCCCTTCTAAAATTATCTTCATCAAGATCTAAATCAATCTCAAGACCCATCTCTCTAGCTTGTTCATCCTGATCTGTAGGCAATGAACCCTTGTCTTGAAATACAGCCTCTGGGGTATCATAAAATTTATCTTTAGAGCGACCACCATCTGATCTAGAAACTCTATCTTGTGAACCTTCCTCACTTGAGGAAACAGGTGGTGCTCTACTTCTGGTATTTCTTTGTTCTCTTATAGGAGCAATGGTAGACTCACCATTCCTTCTGATCCAACTCTTCTTCTCCTATCTAGGTAATTGTTCCAGAGTGACCTCTGAATTCTTTCTAACAAAGGACCTAGTATTCCTCCTTTTGTCCATGATTTGCAGTCTATAACACTAGTTCAAACCCTTTTGAGTTGCCACCCACCTTAGTGAGAAATCTTTAACTGGATCAATAGGAAAACAAGAGTGCACTTTGAAAACTTTATCTCTAGACTCTCCCTAGTGGAGTTACCATTTTGTTGGGAATTCCCTTTGATCTTCAACTTGTAGATTTATACTTTGATGGATAACTTTAATACAGCTTTGACTCTATCACCACTCCAAAGTCGACAAGGAAGAGGGCCAATTAACATGGATCAAGGAGATCCTCCTACACTTTGAGCCTTAATGCTTAGGTGGGTGTACCCTTGATTCACTTCTTCAAAGGAATCACAAAATATTATAGAACTATACCCCTTACTAACTGATTGAAAGATTTTATCATTTAAATGTGTGTGTGTGTGGTTAATGACAATGAAATGCCTCCAGAGGATGGACCAGTGCCTTAACCTAGGGAAAAGAGTCACCCAATTACATACATCAACTGAAGATCTTAAATCAAACACTCCTGGGCTCAGGATAAGTGCTTTGCCTATTACCCCTCTCCATCTAACACAAGGACATCAGATTCTTACTTGGTTGTAAACTCACTGAACTCACCTAAAAGACTTTAATCCTAACTTTGTTAGGAACTTAGAGATGACTTCATGATACTCTTTGTTTACCATATGCTAATACACTTTGTGAAACTAACATATATGAGCTCAGAACCGAGACAAGAAGACATACACAAATGCAAGATTGGAACTCAGTAGCATTCTCATTAACATATTCAAGATCAATATAGAATCAGAGCAACACAAAGATAGGAAAAGACCCAAAATCCAGATCCTCTTTCAGTATGATACCATCAACAACCAAGGACCAAAAGAAAGTTTTTTGGAACCCTTACTAAGTCAAAAATTCTACAATATATACCCCCTAGTCATCTTGGAAACCCAAAATAGGTTGCAACAAGCTACAGATGACTAGGGTTAGGGTTTCACCCACTAGATCAACTAGAAAATGGTCACAAATTAAATGCAGGGGATGAAAACCAGTCGGCCATGCCTGAGAAAGATTTGCACTTATGATAGATCTCTAGGAAAGTACTACAAATCATGGAATTCTAAATTTGTCAACCCTTTTTTGGCCACTTGCAACATGCCTCGAGCATAAAAAAATAGTACAAACCCTTGTGGATGATCATAGAACACCCTGAACCACACTGCAACAGTAAACAAACCATCTCTTACCAGCTCCAGTCACTTCTGCATTGAATTTTAGTCCTTTTGGTCGCAGGAAACCCTACAAGAAATTTGAATTTGAATTACAACGGTCACTTCATGGTGCCAGCAATGAATCGACAGTCCACATTCAAAACTCGATCAACTTTAAGTCATGACCATTGGATCCTTTTATTTCACGGGTTTATGTCTTTACCTTTTAATATGACCTCAGTTGCATTTAGTGATTTGGCGACTAAAGGGAAATCGGTCATTCACGGAATACTTTATGCCATCACCAAATATTTTATTGATTACATGAACACCTGTTTGCTGAACCGCTAGCTTTTTTAGAACATCGCTACTTAACTACATGAATGAGTGAACGCTTGAAAATTTGTCAGGACCGCCAAAGATTTATCCAAACCACCAAAAGATTGAGGAAATTTACCAGGCCCGCATCAAGAAGATCGATAGTTGTCTCATCTTCGCATAGACCTCCAAGATTCTTCTAGATCATAAGACAACTATCGATCGAAGAATCTTTCCCTACTCTGACAACCCTCTGATAGGATATGAAATCAACGATGGGTGCATGATCTTAAACCTCTGACAAAACCCATAAGATCATACACTCATCGTCGATCGACTAATAGTGTCAGGACCCTCTGACGCATCTGAAAAGCAGGTCCCACTGACAACTGTCAATGTGTTAATACATGGACCAATCAAATATCACCAACTGTGCATGCATGTCAATGGACACACCTGTTTGAGAAACTCTGCTATAAAGGAGAATCAATGGCTGTCGCAAAAGCGCAAGCCTTTGATAAAAACCTTGCGCTTTCGTGACAACCGTTGGATCAAGATGGTGTTAGAAGGCCGGGCCTATGAAAATTTAAGCCAAAACATAGGAAAGAATTAATGCTGAGACTTAGGCTTTAAGGAAAAATTTAGGTGTAGAGGACTTAGGAAAATTAAAGGCCATCGGGGGGATAAAACCTTTAGTCGCAAGATCGCGTAACACAAAAAAGGTTCACACGATCATGCGACAAAGGGGAAAACAATTAAGCACATGCATTATAGGACTTTAAGTGGCCTAAAAAAGTAACTTGAAATTAGAATAGGGCTAGGGTAGTACAAAGGGTTTTTGAATGTAACGACTAGATTTTCAAAAATTGAACTAAGGGTTTATGGCAGAGACCTAAAAGCAACTGTAGAGAGTAGGGGAAAATTGCTAGAGCCATGAAATTTTTTACACGTGCTAACAGTGGCTCTATCTAGGGATGTATGCCTCCTACAGGCATAGCAAGGATCTAGAATCATTGGTTAAAGCAAACCACCCATAGGCAAAATTTGCAGACAACAAAGAGCAACAGGACCAAAAACTTACAGACCAGGACAAAACAGGATAGGGGCAAGCAACTTTACAAGAATTTATAGAATGTACAGACCTAACTACTATTCATGGAAATAGAATACCTTCAATTGAAGTATTCCTTCAAGAATTGTCCATGAACTGGCAATTCCTGAACTTCACCATTTAATTCTTTCACAATGTATGAATCTTGGCCCCATTTCTCATAGATTAGATATGGCCCTAGCTAGATGGGGTCAAATTTACCATGTTTTCCCTTATCCTCCAATCTGGCATTCCAAATTAACACCAAGTCACCAGGTTCAAACTTTCTGTCAACAGTCTTCTTGTCATACAAACTCTTACCCTACAACTAAAATTTGGCATTTCTTACAACTGACTCTCCTCTGGTTTCATCCAGCCTAATGAGGTCCCCAATTCTCAACTACATCTCATCATCTATGTCATCATCATATAACTGAACAAACTTGTACATTTCCAATAAATTATTCTAAGGCATCCTTGCATGTATTCCATATACTAGGTCAAATGGTGCACAACCAATTGCCCTCTTCACAGTCACCCTATCAGCCCATAGAGCTAATGGCAATTTTGAATTCCATGCCCTCTTATTCTTTTCAAGAATCCTCCTGAGGATCTTAATCAAACTCTTATTAGTAGATTTTGCCTATCCATTTCCTTGTGGATGATAAGGTGAGGAATTAGAAATCTAAATTCCTAAACCTTTGTAGAATTCCTTATATTCAGTAGACCTAAAGCACATTGCATTATCACTTACTATTCTCTCAGGGCATCCAAACCTTGTAACAATATTATTCAATAGAAAATTAGTTACCACCTTGCTAGTTTCATTTCTTGTAGGTATAGCCTCTACCCACTTTGTAAAGTAATCAGTGGCAACTAAGATCCATGAGTGTCCTCCACTTGACTTTTTGTGTATCTCCCCTATGAAATCAATTTTCCATTGTTGGAAAGGAGCCTGTACCTCTACTGGTTTTAATGGCATGTTACCTAAAAAATTTAAGCTTGCCAGAGAACCTTTGACAAGCATCACACCTCCTTACCAACAGTTCTACATCCTTGAAGATTGTGGGCCACTAGAATCCTACTCTCAAGATTTTATGAGCAGTGGTTTTACCCATATAATGCCCACCACAGACTCCCTCATGCATTTCTTTTAACAACTTGTTAGCCTGATTCTCATCAACACACTTCAAAAGTATTCAATCTAAATTCTTTCTATATAATTTACATTTCACAATTACATACTTGATGGCCTGTAATTTTAATGTCCTCCTCTGATTATCATTCATTCCTATTGGACATCTCATATTTCTCAAGTAATAGATGATATCTTAATACCAAATACACTCATCCATGTCACATGTATAATCAATTTCAGAATGATTTACTTGATTAGCATCAAGATTGGATTGAGCCATCAATTTTGCCAATCCCTTTCCTTTAACAAATTTGATAATCTGGACATCAATGTTGAATTCTTGGATCCTATTGATCTATCTGCATCTTCTCCCAGACACCTCCTGCTGTGAGAAAATATCTTTCACAGCTGCACTTGGCACAAAAGCAATCACAACTACCCCTATCAAGTAGCACCGAAAAGCCTTGACTACCTTCACAAGTGCATATGCTTGTTTCTCATTTATGTCATACTTCAATTCAACTACCTACAAAGATTTACTGAAAAATGCAATAGGCTTCTCAAAACCATCCTTATTCTTTTGTAACAAAATTGCAACAATAGTGTGAAAAGATGCAAAGGAAAAGATGTGCACTGGGATACTATAATCAGGTGCCTTAAGCACTGGTGCATCTTTGATAGCTTGCTTGATATTTTTGAAAGCCTCATCAGGATCACCCTTCCAATTGATTGCAGATCCCTTCTTCAACATCTTAGAAATAGGTCTAGTAAACTATGCAAAATTTGTCACAAACCTCCTTAAGAAATTGACTTGACCAAAGAAGGATTGAATTCCTTTAACATTCTTTGATCTTTGAATTTTATCAATAGCTGCTACCCTCTTAGGGTCAATTCTCACTCCTTGCTTCCCAACTAAGTGGCCAAGCAACTTACCCTCAGTGACACCAAATGCACATTTTATTGGGTTTAATGAAATGCCATATTCCAAGGCCCTCATAAATACTTTATCTAAATGAGTACAGTGGTCTTCTTCCTTCTTAGAATAGGAAGTTAAATCATCTTGATAGACAACAAGGAAATCATTTATGAAATTTGAAAAGGCAACATCCATTGCCCTCTGAAAAGTAGCACTAGCATTTGTGAGACCAAAAGGCATTCTCACATAAACATATGTCCCCCAAGGTGTTGTGAAAGCTGTCTTGAATTGTTCTGATTCCTTAAAAATCAACTGATTGTAACCAGAGAAACCATCCATCATAGACATCAATTATGATCCGGTTACTCTCTGCAACATAGCTTCCATATTGGGTAGACAATAGTTATCCTTTAATGAGCCGATGTTCAAATTCCTGAAGTCCACACAAAGCCTGATGTCACCATTCTTCTTTCTCACAGGTACAAGGCTTGAAACCCAAGAAGAGTGCCTTATAGGCTTGATAATTCCAGCATCTCTTAGCTTCATTAACTCTTCTTTCATCTTGGGTGCTAAAGTAGGATTAATAGGCCTTTATTTTTGCCAAAAAAGTTTATCATCTTCTTTCAATGGAATGATATGCTGAAACAAATCTTCTCTATAAACCTTTAGGTCATCATATGACCATGCAAAAACATGCCTGAATTTTCTCAATAATTCAATCAAAGATTTCTTTAACTTTTGAGATATATCTCTACCAATGTATACCTTCTTAGGTGTCTCATGTGTTCCAAGATTTATCTCTTCTAGATCAACATGATCTTCTCTTTTGATATTCTTTTGAACTCTATCCTAGTTATCAAAGATAGTTTCCAAGACAACAAGCCCCTTGGGCACCTTGTTAGTTCTGAGCTGAATAACTTCATTGCCAAAGATAACCTCTTTTCCTTCTATTGACTCAACCAAGGCTGAACAATCAAATTCCTGACCATGATACTGATCTTCAAAACTCATAAACTTCAAGATATCATTATCATCATAAAAATCTTGCCAATTTTCAATATTGTCTGGTACACTAGGCCTAGCCTGAATTTCAACTTTAGAGATACCAGTAAATGTAATATCACTGGGATTGATTGCAATATTGGTGAACAAGTCAGCCATCTTATTGTTACTCCTATCCTTCCATTCAATATTGAAGGCATCAAAATGTTCAATCAAATCCCAAACTACATTCCTATATTGTTTCAACCTCTTGTTCTTGGAAGCATATACTAATCTGACTTGGGACACCACCAACTCAGAATCACCAACAACACTTAAGCACTTAATACCATTTTTTTGTGCCAACCTCAGTCCTAACAAAAATGCCTCATATTCTACTATATTGTTGGTACAAAATAAATTCAATGTGAAAGAAAATTTGTAGGTGTTTCCATAAGGAGAAATAAGTAAAATACCTGCTCCTGCTCCAACCTTGCAATTTGCACCATCAAAGTACATTACCCACAAATCACCCCTCATAGAATTAAAACCTACCTCAACAAAGATAGGTGACAAAATAGGTTCCTTCTCAAGTATAGGGGTCTCTGCCCTAAAAGCATTAATATTAGTATCCACAAAACATGTAGTCTCATTGTCAATATTCCTTTCAATCATGTGGCATACTCTTGGTTCTCGATCAATCTTGACAAACTGATCATCAATCTTGAAAGTAGCATAGGACAGATCACACTGTAGACTTCCACCCATGGTAGCACTCCACCTTCTAGATAGTAGCATCCCATAATGAGGAGGGATGTCCACCACCAAAACACTCATTGTTAACTCTTTCTCTAGATATGCTGCCAGCCTATATGGCATTGCATTGATAGTCCCAATAAATGGTACCTCCCTTTGATCCATTGCACAACATCTGCCTTGAACTATATAAACTTTAAGGCCCAACTTCTCCATAATTTTAAAAGGCATGACAGTATTAGAGGCAACACTATCAATCATACAATTTCTTAGTTTCATTCCATTCACAAGGACACTTAAAAAGAATGGATCAATGTTTTCAAGGCTAACATTAACATAACTATCCAAATATATAGGAGGAATTTGAGATACAATTCCTTGAGTAGCAACACCTTTCAAAGCTTTATCCTGAGATCCATTGCATGCAACATCATTATTATGAACATTATCTACCCATGCAATAGCTCTATCTTTGTGTTCAGGGATCCTCAACAATTCTGACAATGGAACCTTAACTGTAATTTGGGACAATGCAGATAACATATCAACAGGAGCAGAGGAAGGAATCTCAATTTGCACTACCTTAGTATCCTTTTGCTTATCTAATACATCAAGTGTATTGGCCACCCTCATTTTTTCAATCTTAGCCATTGTGTTAACTGGCTTCTCAATCTCACTAGAAAATTTTTCAACTCCAACTCCCTTAGGCTCACAATTATTACCTTTTACATTCTTGAATTTCACCATGTGATCACCTTTTGATTTGTTCTCATTAGGCTCTCTAGAGTTGGTACTCTTTATATACATTCCTGTAGCTTTTCCATTTGTATCCCTTGCCACCATGCCTCTAGTTTGCACTTGGACAATCATTTCTATAGTAATCCTATCCATCTCTTCTCTAGAAGGTCTTCTTAAATTTACTGGCTCAGAAGAAGAGTTCATGTCACATGTATTCTTATCAATGTCTTCACTATAAAAAAAAACCTCTTGATGAAAAAGGGCCTGATTGTGTCTCTTCACATTTACATCTACTTCTTCATCAAAATTAGAATCATCTTCATATCCCATATATGAAGTAGCCATGTTGCATCCATCATCATCTTGATCTTCTTGATCTATCTCCTTACTACCACAATCTAGATTTGTAGCCATAGAATGTGCAACCACACAATGTTCTGCAGAATGAGGGGACTGGCATGCAACACACCAAGGTATGTCCTCCATGACATTTATTAAAGCTTTTTGTAGAGGGTTATGGACACCTTTGTCATTTTTTCCTCTTGCAACAAGGACAATAGGCTTGCCATCCTTCCATTGGGTGTTGTAGGGGTAGTTCTGCAATCTATTCTGCTTATTGAAATTGTTGTTGAACTGAGGCCTTTCATTGGTAGGAGCACTGATGTTCCTATTTGTAGGTGCCTTCAAATCCTTCAATGAATTGAGCATCTTATCCAATTTGTCTTCCTCTTGCCTCCTAGTCCCAACATTCCTATCATTTTCTTTTTTATATTTCTTGTCTCCAAACAACTTAGGGTCATCTCTTTTCCCACCCAATTTCCCTGATATCTTCATATTGTTCTCAATATTGATAGCAATCCTAAAAGCATCTCTAATATTTCTTAGCTCTTTGTCCCTCAACAAGTATCCCATCTTTCCATCAAATGCATTGAAGTATGTAGTTAGACAAACATTGTCATCTAACCGCATAACTTGGAACAACTTATGCATACCCTTCTGAAATCTCATGTTGAATTCAGCTACAGATTCATTCTAATTTTTCCTTATGGTATTGAATTCATTCAACATGAAACTAGCATTAGGCCTATCACCATACTACTCTTTGAAACATCTCTCAAAAGAATCCCAAGTATCAATACATTTATCAGGAAGTCTCTTAAACCAATCTCTAGCATCCTCCATTAGAGATTGAACAAACAATTTCATGACTACATCCTCATGCTCTACCTCATGTAATACCCCAAAATTGGCACCTATTTAATTTCATCAATTTTGGTGCATTATCTCGATTCTACATCATCAAAGTCCTAGTTCACTAGGTAATTTTCTCTCTCCTGCCTGACTTAATTTGACTTGATGTCAGTTGCAAAGACCCTAAATTGCAATAATCAAACGCTAAAATAATTCCTAAGTCCTAGAATTTATTTGGCTAAATAATCTCTATGATGAGTTAATTTAATTATGAAGTCCTAAGTACTTTTAATTAAATTAAACTCCACCCCTTTTAGCTAAATACCCTTGAAAGGAATTAATAAATATTTAGTTAATTGAATGGACACCTCTTTATTTGAATTTAATAATTCAAATTACTCGAAAGGTCACCTCCCCACATGTGGCAAATTCCATTCTTTTAATTAAATAAATCATGCTTTTTTGTCTCAATTTGAGAATGAAGAGTCATGAGTTTCAAATCAAGAAACTCTTCATTCCTCTCTGGGCTTTTCTATTTAATGAACCTCTTTTTCTCATTCAAGAGAGAGCAATTTTTGAGAGCATCCTCACTATAGGCATTTTTTTAGTCTCATTTGATTCATTGGTTTCAAAGCCTTTTATTGCATTTATTAGATTAATATCTCATTATTAGTATAATTTTTGCATCACATTTTAGACTAAATTTGCTTAATTGTTCTTAGATTAATATCATATTTGTTTCAAGTTCTTAGATTAAGTTGCATCTCATCTTTATTTTCAAGCTCTTAGATTAATTGCATCCTCATTCTTAGATTAAATTGCACTTCATCTTAGATTAATTTCATCTTGCTCATCTTTATTACTTCTTGGAAATCCTCCATTGTTGAATTGGTCTCCTGGCTGTTGGCTCTCGTTCTGAGAGTATTCAAACACCCCATTCACATAGGAGGTAATAGATCACCTCACCATGGAATTTGGATTGAGTTCTTCATACTCTCTCCTGAATTCTATCAAGTGAATAATGACCATGTTGTGTTGTGCCTAATTTAGAGGTCACATTCAGTCACATACACCTCATAATCATTAAGCATATCAAAAAATAACCTAAGATGTTCCTCACAACTAATAGCATTATTACCAGCAAACTTAGGTACCTTATCTCTTATATCATTTGGAAAAGCATTTGGGTAGCCTGGTATCCCATTAAAACTAATTTGCCTATAGCCTTCTAATTGCATAGGTCTTCTTTGAAAACTTGAATTGGTGTTAACCCTAGGATCAACATTTGCATTTACATTTCCATCTACTTGTGCATTTGACTGCTGTCTAGGATCAGCACCTATCCTAGCAGATGAAGAAGGAATTGAACTAGTAGTAGCATTACTAAGTGGAATAGTAGTAGTCATAGATGGCATACCTAGTTTAGTAGCAGATGGACCAAGAGCATTTGCAGATGAAGCCTTCAAGAACTGGATCTTTCTTCTCTTTTCTACAATGGAAGCTTCAATTTCAGCCCTCTCTAGTTCTCTTGCAAGGTCCTCATCTTCTTTTCTTCTTCTTTCTATCTCTGTGTCCTTATTTGAATTGGGTGGTGGGACCCCTGGTATGGTCAATGATCTTCTTGTTTGATGTCCCACCATCTTTTTCTTTTCTTTCTCACCAACGACAACAAAAGGCCTAGTGATCTCATGCCCATCTTTATCTGTAGGGAGGGAAGCATAACTTTGAACTTGTCTCACCACAGGGCCCTCCTTATCAAATTCTTGATCTTGCAGTAAGCGCTCTTGCTCACTCCTTAAAGCTTCAAGGTCACCAAAAAATTATGTTGTAAAGTCTTAGGAGTAGAAGAAAGCATCTTGTTTCTCTCCTTCATTTCATTAATCTTTCTAAGGAGAGACTGTCTTTCTATTAGAGCATTCACCTTCTCAGCTTCTCTCTCCTTTTGTAACCTCTTATGTATGACATCCTACTCTACCAACTATAACCTTAGTGAGTTCAAATCATCTAGGTCTATCATAATGTCATCAGAACCTGATGACACATCAATATCAGTAAGATTTTGATATGGGAAATGGACTTGCTGTGGTCTCATAGGCTCCCTTCTGAAATTTTCTTCATCAAGATCTAAATCAATCTCAAGACCCATCGCTCTAGCTTGTTCATCTTGATCTACAGGAAATGAACCCTTGTCTTGAAATACAGCCTCTGGGGTATCATAAAATTTATCTTTAGAGCGACCACCATCTGATCTAGAAACTCTATCTTGTGAACCTTCCTCACTTGAGGAAACACGTGGTGCTCTACTTCTGGTATTTCTTTGTTCTCTTATAGGAGCACTGGTAGACTCACCATTCCTTCTGATCCAACTCTTCTTCACCTATCTAGGTAATTGTTCCAGAGTGACCTTTAGATTCTTTCTGACAAAGGACCTAGTATTCCTCCTTTTGTCCATGATTTGCAGTCTATAACACTGGTTCAAACCCTTTTGAGTCGCCATCCACCAAAGTGAGAAATCTTTAACTGGATCAATAGGAAAACAAGAGTGCACTTTGAAAACTTTATCTCTAGACTCTCCCTAGTGGAGATGCCATTTTGTTGGGAATTCCCTTTGATCTTCAACTTGTAGATTTATACTTTGATGGATAACTTTAATATAGTTTTGACTCTATCACCACTCTAAAGTCTACAAGGAAGAGGGCCAATTAACAAGGATCAAGGAGATCCTCCTACACTTTGAGCCTTAATGCTCAAGCAGGTGTACCCTTGATTCACTTCTTCAAAGGAATCACAAAATATTATAGAACTATACCCCTTACTAACTGATTGAAAGATTTTATCATTTAAATGTGTGTGTGTGTGGTTGATGACAATGAAATGCCTGCAGAGGATGGACCGGTTCCTTAACCTAGGGCAAAGAGTCACCCAATTACATACATCAACTGAAGATCTTAAATCAAACACTCTTGGGCTCAGGATAAGTGCTTTTCCTATCACCCCTCTCCCTCTAACACAAGGACATCAGATTCTTACTTGGTTGTAAACTCACTAAACTCACCTAAAAGACTTTAATCCTAACTTTGTTAGGAACTCAGAGATGACTTCAGGATACTCTTTGTTTACCATATGCTAATACACTTTGTGACACTAACATATATGAGCTCAGAACTGAGACAAGAAGACATACACAAATGCAAGATTGGAACTCAGTAGCATTCTCATTAACATATTCAGGATCAATATACAATCAGAGCAACACAAAGATAGGAAAAGACCCAAAATCTAGCTCCTCTTTCAGTATGATACCATCAACAACCAGGGACCAAAAGAAAGTTTTTTGGAACCCTTACTAAGTCAAAAATTCTACAATATAGATCCCCTAGTCATCTTGGAAACCCAAAACAAGTTGCAACGAGCTACAGATGACTAGGGTTAGGGTTTTACCCACCAGATCAACTAGAAAACGGTCACAAATTAAATGTAGGGAATGAAAACCAGTTGGCCATGCTTGAGAAAGATTTGCACTTATGATAAATCTCTGGGAAAGTACTGCAAATCATGGAATTCCAAATTTGTCAACCCTTTTTTGGCCACCTGCAACATGCCTCGAGCACAAAAACATAGTACAAACCCCTACGGACAATCATAGAACACCCTAGACCACACTGCAATGGAAAACAAACCATCTCTTACTAGCTCTAGTTGCTTCTGCATTGAATTTTAGTCCTTTTGGTTGCAGGAAACCCTCCAAGAAATTTGAATTTGAATTACAACGATCACTTCATGGTGCCAGCAATGAATCAGCGGTCCACATTCAAAACTCGATCAACTTTAAGTCGTGACCGTTGGATCCTTTTATTTCATGGGTTTATGTCTTTATCTTTTAATATGACCTCAGTTACATTTAGCGATTTGGTGACTGAAGGGAAATGAGTCATTCATAGAATACTTTATGCCTTCACCAAATATTTTAGTGATTATGCGAACACCTATTCGCTGAACCGCCAGCTTTTTTAGAACATTGCTATTTAACTACGTGAATGAGAAAACTCTTGAAAATTTCTCAGGACCACCAAAGCTTTATCCAAACTACCAAAAGATTGAGGAAATTTACCAGGCCCACATCAAGAAGATCGATGGTTGTCTCATCTTTGCATAGACCTCCAAGATTCTTCCAGATCATAAGACAATCGTTGATCAAAGAATCTTTCCCTACTCTGACAACCCTCTGACAGGATATGAAATCAATGGTGGGTGCATGATCTTAAACCTCTAACAAAACCCATAAGATCATATGCTCATCATCAATCGACTGATAATGTTAGGACCCTCTAACGCATCTAAAAACTAGGTCCCACTAACAACTGCCAACATGTTAATACATGGACCAATCAAATATCACAAACTATGCATACGTGTCAATGAACCCACCTATTTGAGAAGCTCTACCATAAAGGAGAATCAATGACCATCGCAAAAGGGAAAGCCTCTGATCAAAACCCTTGCACTTTCACGACAACCATTGGATCAAGATGGTGTCAGAAGGCTGGGCCCAGGAAAATTTAAGCCAAAACATAGGAAAGAATTAATGTTGAGAGTTAGGCTTTAAGGAAAAATTTAGGCGCAGAGGACTTAGGAAAATTAAAGGTCGTTGGGGGGATAAAACCTTTAGTCGCAAGATCATCTAACACAAAAAGGGTTCACGCGATCATGCGACAAAGGGGACAACAATTAAGCACATGTGTTATAGGACTTTAAGTGGCCTGAAAAAGTAACTTGAAATTAGAGCAGGGCCAAGGTAGTACAAAGGTTTTTTGAATTTAACGGCTAGATTTTCAAAAATTGAACTAAGGGTTTATGCCAGAGACCTAAAAGCAATTGCAGAGAGCAGGGGAAAATTGCTAGAGCCATGAAATTTTTTTCACGTGCTAGCAAGGCAATCACTAGACATTTAAGAATATGCTGATTTCTTTGGGAGACCGAGTGACATGCTTTATTTAAAACTTAAGTGATTTGATAAAGTAACAGAAAAATAGAAGGCTGAAAGGTTAAACTAGGGCTTTTGGATTTTTAGGGAAAAGGGTCTGAAAAACCTAAGGTTAATCACCTAGGACTAAATTTTTTACAAGAGAGACCAGATAAGAACTATAAATTTTGATCTGGAAAACACTGAGACTAGAAATACTACCAACAGTGGCTCTATCTGAGGATGTTTAAAAGCAAGTTTGAACAAGAACCACAGATCTCTAGGATAGCAGACCAAAACTAGACTAACCTAAAATAGGAATTGAAACACACAACCTAAAAGGAAACAAACCTATACAAGATTTACAAGAGATTTACATATGCATGAAAGTCAAAAATTTAGTTGAAGAAGGGCTTCAAGAATTGCCCATGCACTGGCAATTCAAAAACTTCATCATCCATATTTTTCAGCAAGTAGGAATCTTTCCCAAAACCCTCATGAATCACAAAGGGACCAAGCCATAATGATTCAAACTTTTTATGCTGCCCTTTATCTTCTACTCTCACATTCCATTGAAGCACTAAATCATATGTTTTAAATTTTCTGGTAGTTTCTCTTTTGTCAAAAAGGTATTTCATCTTCTGTTGCAACTTGATATTGCTCTTTTGACTCTCCCTTCTTAGTTCATCTAATTCAATCAGCTGCAAGATTCTATCCTGCATTGGCTCTGAGACATCCAATTCCTCATCTTGAATAAACTTGTAAATTGGAACTAGATTTTTTATGGGTAACCTTGACTGCAGACCATATACTAGTTCAAAGGGACACCTCCTAGTGGCTTTCTTCACTGTGATCCTATTTTCCCATAAGGTCAACTTCAACTTGGAATGCCAAGCTCTCTTATTTTTCTCAAGTGTTTTCTTTAGGATTGTCAGAATTCTTTTGTTGCTAGACTCAATCTATCCATTTTCTTGAGGATGGTAGGGAAATGAATAAGATGTCATGATTCCATTGTCTTTACAAAACTCCTTGAACTCATTTGATTTGAAACACATTGCACTATCTGTGATTAATTTCATGGGGACACCAAATCTGGTCAAAATGTTGTCTAATAAGAAATCAATCATTACTTTACTTGTTGCCTTCTTTGTGGGAATGGCCTCTATCCATTTTGTGAAGTAGTCAGTTGCAAGAAGTATCCAATTGTGTCCTCCACTAGTTTTCTCAGCAAACTCACCTATGAAATCCATTCCCCACATGGAAAATGGTGCCTCAATAGTTATTGGGTTCAACAATAGTGCTCCTAAGTATTTTAATTTAGAAGCAAATTTCTGGTAGGCTTCACACTTCTTAACAAACTGGAAAGAATCTTTAAACAAAGTAGGCCAAAAATAGCCAGCCCTCAAAATCTTATGGGCAGTGGTCTTCGCTGAATAATGCCCTCCACAAACACCAGCATGCATTTCACTTAAGACCTTTTCTGCTTGACACTTATCAAGGCAAAACAATAAGACCCCATCTCTATCTTTCCAATACAAGTCCCCTTGTATCAATGTATACTTTTGAGATTGCAATTTTAGGGATCTCTTTTGATTATCTATCATATATGCTGGGCATATGACATTTTTAATGAAATATGCAACGTCAGCATAGTATGGTTGCAACTCAATACTTGTTATTGTCATATTTGAAATTCCTTCATTGTTAACTTGGACTAAATCCATGTTCTCTTCAGTCATTAATCTTGATAGGCCTTGTCCTTTTGCTAGCTTGGTGATATGGATTTCCAAGTTGAATTCTTGAATCCTAGTGATCCACTTGCATCTCTTACCGGTAACTTCAGACTGGGTAAGGACATCTTTTACTGCTACATGTGGGACATATGCCACTACCTTAGCACAAACCAGATAAGGTCTGAAGGATTTTACTGCTTTTACCAATGCATATGCCTGTTTCTCCATCATTTCATAATTTAGCTCATCAGCTTGTAAATATTTACTAAAAAATGCAATCAGATGTTCAAAACCTTCTTCATCCTTTTGTAATAATACAACAACAATGGTGTGAAATGATGAAAAAGAGAAAAGTGAAAAGGGCTTAGTATAATCAGGAGACTTTAGTACAGGTGCTTGTTGGACCACTTCTTTAATTTTATCAAATTCACCTTGAGCTTCAGTAGCCCATTGAAACTTGACATCCTTCTTGAGCAACTTTACTATGGGCTTGACAATTTTAGCAAAATTTGTAATGAATCTCCTAACAAAATTGATTTTTCCTAAAAAGGATTGCACCCCTTTAAGATTTTTGGGTGCTGTAACCATTTTGATAGCTTCAACCCTCTCTGGATCAATTCTTATTCCTTCTTTTGATACAATGTGTCCTAGCAACTTTCCTTCTTTGACTACAAAGTTACACTTCTTTGGATTCAAAGACACACCATATTCTAAAGCTTTGTCAAAAATTCTCTCAAGGTGTGAACAATGATCTTCAACCTTTTTGGAATAAGCAGTCAAGTCATCTTGGTACACAACCATAAACAAGTCTATATATTCTTTGAAGGCAACATCCATGGCCCTTTGAAAAGTTGCTCTAGCATTTCTGAGGCCAAATGGCATTCTGACATATACATAGGTTCCCCAAGGTGTTGTGAATTGCTTAGATTCTTTCACCAACACTTGGCTATATCTAGAGAAACCATCCATCATAGACAATAATTCACATCCAATGACTTTATGCAACATTGCCTCCATATTGGGCAGTGAATAGTTGTCTTTCAATGATGCAACATTCAGATTCCTAAAGTCCACACACAATCTAATATCATTGTTCTTCTTTCTGACTGGGACTAAGTTAGATATCCAAGTCAAATACCTTATAAGTTGGATTATTCCTACATCACTCAACTTGATGAGCTCCTACTACATTTTAGGAGCCAATAGTGGGTTAATGGGTCTTTGCTTTTGTCTAAATGGTTTAATATCTTGCTTTAATGGGATTTCATGTTGGAAAAGGTCCTCTCTATAAGCTTTTAGGTCATCATAGGACCATGCAAACACATGCTTGTGCTTTCTTAACAACTTTATCAAATTATATCTTAGCTGAGGGGCTAATCCCTTCCCAATGTAAACCATTTGAGGTGCATTATGTGATCCCAAATTTACTTCTTCCAAATCTTCTATCTTAGCATTACTTGACTTTAACATATAATCATTTTGACTACTATATAATGCTTTTAACTCAGTTAAACCCTTAGGGATATGATTTGAATTCAACTAGATTACCTCATTTCCCATGACCATGTCCTTACCCTCAATTTCCTCAACCAATGTGTTTCAGTCTATAAGTTGACCCTCATATATGTCAAGGCATTACATAAATTTCAAAATGTCATGATCATCCTCAAAGACCTGCCAATTGTAAATGTTGTTTGAGACAACTGGCCTACTTTTTATTTCTACTATTGATACTCCAAAAAAAGTTGAATCATCTCTCTTCAAAGCAACATTGGCCAAAAAATCAGCCATTATGTTCTTGGATCTTTCTACCCAACATATATTGAAAGCATGAAACATTTCAATCTGATCCCATATTACATGTTTATATAGTTTCAACCTATCATTCTTAACAACATACTTAGATTGAACTTGCACCACCACAAGCTCAGAATCACCAAAAACCTTTAAACATTTTATCCCATGTTTGATAGCAATATTTAATCCTAATGACAATGCTTCATACTCAACAATATTATTTGTGCATTGAAAAGTCAATGAGAAGGAATACTTAAAAGTGGTACCTGATGGAGATATGAATATAACCCTAGCTCCTGAGCCTTCTTTTGAGCATGCTCCATCAAAATACATCTGCCATAGTCCATTTTGTTGTTCTTTCAGTTCTCGAGTCAGTGGATTTGAATCTTCCTCTTGTGAAGTGGCTTTTTCCACTCTAAAATTTTCCATGTCAACATCCACACAACAATTCAACTCGTCCATATTGGTTAGCTCGATCATGTGTGGGGTTTTGCTTTCTCTGGATACTCTCACATTGTCACCATCAATATTGATAGTTGCAAAGGATAAATCACACTGAATACTACCTCCCATTGAAGCACTCCATTTTCTTGATAGTAACATTCCATAATGAGGTGGGATATCAACCACCAAAACACTCATTATCAACATCTTGTCAGGGAAGGCTGCCAATCTGTAAGGAAATGCTTTTATAGTACCAATAATAGGGACCTCTCTCGAATCCATAGCCTGACATCTTCCATGAGGTGTATCTACTTTCAGACCCAAAGATTTCATTATTTCTATAGGCATAACAGTATTAGAGGCTCCTGAATCAATCATACAATTTCTTAACAACTTTCCATTTACTAGTAGGGACAGAAAGAAAGGATCAATAGTTCCTATCACAGTATTAACAACATTAGTATCCAAATAGATTTGACGGATCTTAGAGATAATTCCCCCACACTGGTTTTTAGTTGATTCACTTGCTGCAGTAGCCATTCTACCACTCTTGGTGGAATTTTGGACATCAGAAGGGAGAACTCCATTTACCCAACTCAAAGCCTTGTCTTTATGATCTTCTATTCTCATCATTTCTAATAAAGGGACCTTAACAGTAATTTGTGATAATAGTTTTTGATGCAGGAGCATCCTGGGTGTAAGAGAAATCTTGCATCACCCAAAAATATTTCTATTTTCTTTTCAATAATGGCTATCTTGTGCAGAGTTGCTATTTTTGGAAATTTACTATTTTTAGTAAGTTTTCCGTACGATCTCAAAATGTTCTGATTTTACATGTGGAGGTTCATCTCAATCATATCAGCCTGCCAGTAGAGTTTCATTGACAGATCAAGTCTAGCTTTGTAGATATTGAAGATTTTCGGTATTGGCAATAGGGTACAAAAACTTTGAACTCAAATTTGAAGGCTTTAGAGGCCCCAGATGAGGTCAAATTTTCAGCTAAATGAAGCTTTGTTAATTCAAGCATTGTAGAGCTCCTCATGCCCTTTCTAAAATGGGGTTATAATAGTCAATCGGGTCAATGGGTGATGACTTATGGTCTCTGGAAGTTGGGCCACCTGAAATAGTGAAAAATAATTTTCCTTCAAAATTTTTGTTCAGGTTTCAAAAGTTATTTTGAGCCAAATTTGATGTAATAAATTGAAAAATAAAATAATTCTAAGTTTGGTCAGCCCTAAGGGCTAAATTTTTAGAGCCTTCTCAGGTGGTAGAAAATGCCTATATAAAGAAGGCCCGTAGTGTTGTCTAGGGCAGTTTTGGGTAGAGATCTGGGTATTTATTCAAGGCTTTGTCCTATAGAATATTGTAAGGGAATGCCCATGTGGCTTTGCATATTGTAATTCTGAAAGTTTGTAATTCCACATTTGTGGAGATAATAAGAAGCCAATTTTTTGTTCTTGCATATTGTTGTTGTTTCTGTTATGTGTTTGTGGTATTAAGGGGAGCACCCTTCATTAGTTTTCCCATGTCAACTGGAACATACTTGGGGTCAACTACATCTTTCTTAATGATAGTAGCCTCCTTATTTTCTTCATGTTCTATAAGGCCATGCTGATCTTTGCTCAAGATTTTGACCTCCTTTTGGGTAGAAACAACAGTCTCCTGAAGAGGTTTTTGCTTTACTCTGTAAGTCACATTAGGGGGAGAAAATGTTACATTCTTCTTGATTTTAGTCTTGCTAACAACATCTGCAACCTTATTTTTGTCTTGAGTTTGTTTTACATCTTTGTCTGACTTTTTGATAAATATACTGGATGACTTTTGACTTAAATCACCCACTACCCTATTTCTCAAATTGTAATTGCTTTTGGCTTGGGTGACCATATCTATTGTGATTTGTGCAATTTCTTCATTAGAAGGTCTTCTCAACACCACTGGCTCATCATTTCTTAAAGTGTTGCATTGGACTATATCCAACTAACTATCTTCATCAGAAAACACTTGCTGATGGTAAACCTCACTTTTGACTTGGGAACTACCAACATCTTGGCCTTTGTCTTCTTTAGTGGAATCCATTTCATCATATATGTATGAAGAAGTCATACCACATCCTTGATCATCATAAGACTCTTCGTTGTTATTGTCTTGCTCTTCATCTGCATAAACACTTTGAGCAATTGCACAGTAATAGGGGTCATGAGGTGATTGGGAAACAATGCACCAGGGAACATCATCACTCATATTTACTATATTTCTATGCAATGGGTCCGGGGTCTTATCATTTTGTTTATCCTTTCTTTCAGGGAGTACTGGCTTCCCATCTTTCCACAGAGTGTTGTAAGGATAGTTCTGCATTCTTGGTAACTTGTTAAAGTTATTGAAGGATGGTCTATCATTTCCCTATACTCTACTATTTCTTGCTTCACTAGGCTTTAACTCTTTTATTGCTTTCAAAATTTGCTTCAAACTATCACCATCCTTTGGTTTTGTGTCAGACTTCCCTAGCTCCTTTCTATTTGAGATTGAAGTTTTATAATCCTCCCTCCTTCCCAACTTCCTTGATATTCTTCTATTTCTTTCTATATTAATGGCCAGCTTGTAAGCTTCTACAAGATTTCTAGGATTCTTATCTCTCAAAAGATATCCCATTTTTGAATCAAAAGCATTTAGGAAAGTGACCAAACAAATCTTGTCATCTAGCCTGATAACTTGCAACAATTTATGCATGGCTTTCTGAAATATGACATTGAACTCAATGAAACCCTCATTTGGGTTTTTCTTGATGTTTTTGAATTCATTGATCATGAAACCTTCATTGGTTTTATCACCATATTGTTCCTTGAAAAAACTTTTGAATTGTTCCCATGAGCATACGCTAGCATGAGGTAAATTTCTAAACCAATCTCTAGCATCTTCGGTCGGAGACTGAACAAAAAGCTTCATGATCACATCATTAGGCTCAATGTTGTAGTCATCTATTATATCAATGGAACTTTTCAAATGCTCTTCACAAGTGACTACATTACTTCCAGTGAACTTTGGAAGCTTTTCCCTAATTTCATCAGGGATGGGATTTGGGTAACCAAAAATCCTAATAAAAATCAATTGTTTATGTCTTTCATGTATGGACCCTATTTGAGATGGGCCAGCACCTAAAGATGTGGATGTTTGAATATTTGAAATAGTAAAAGTCTTGGGCATACCTATAGTCTTAGCAATGTTCAACATATTTGCACCTTGTGCTAGAGAAGTGGAAAGTGTATTGGTGGGTCCAGAAGATTGCTTAAGGAAGTCAATCTTTCTTTTTATCTCAGCTACAGTGGCTTCTAGCTCTTCCTTTTCTAGCTCTTTGGCCAATAATTCTTGTTCCCTTTTGGCCTTTTCTAAGTCAGCATCTAATCTTGCTACTTGATCTAGGGATTTCTTGGTAGGATTTGGTTCATTTATTGAGATCCCTACAACTTTTTGCTTACCTTTGTCCCTAGAATTTCTTATCTCATAAATTTTTTGGACAATAGGTCGGTCCTCTATTTTTTTAGTTACAGGAACATGATTTATGGCTTCAAAATCCAACAATTACTTCTTCAATTGCTCTGCTCTGATCATAGCATGCCTAATTTTTTCCTCCTTTTCCTTCTCTCTTTTTTTCTTTATTTGAATTTTCTCTTGGATCTTTCTTTCCAATTCAAACACTTCCTCAAAAATTTCCTTAGAATTAGGAAGGGTTGTTTTAGATGAGGATTCTTGGGCAAGGACCTCCTCTTGGTGGTCATCTGGTATTTGGTGGCCCTGTAAGGGGGAATCATGGGGAAAAGAAGGAACAAAGTCTTGTCTATTCTTACTTTGGCTTCTAGATCTTCTATTATTCCTAGGGATTCCTCTCCTATGAGGTTGTGCTCTCCTTCCATCCTTTTTAGAAGGTGAGTAATAATCCTCATACTGATTTAAACCCAAATCAACTGCTTCCTCATATTTAGAAGTATTTCCTTCTTGGTTTATCTGAATAGGATCTTTTGTCCTTGTATTTCTTTTCTGCTTCCATGTAAAAGACATGTCATTAGTATTTCTCTCCTTCCTCATATGACTTTGTCTTGACGTAGCCAGGAGTTCTCCTTCTAGATTTTCTTCTGGGTGTTCCTTTCTCCAAGATCTTTTATTTTTATGAGTCATTATAAAATAGGGAAATCTTTATTTGGAACACTGGTTTAGAGATTTTGTAAAGAGTTGCCACCCAATTTCCTTTTGGGGTTTGGAGAAAGTAGTCTAGTATTCTTTTAGGAGAGATTATCGGCCAGGCTCCTAAAGGCAAGATATTGAGAGATGAAAGAACAATTCTGATCTTCAACTGTGACTGACTGCTAAGAAATGAGTAGGTTAGGAGTTGAACTCAACTTGAAACCTACCTCACTTGTGACTTTGTAAAAGACCTTAATTAGAATCCCCAATAGAGTCACCAATTTTTTAGGGATTTTTCTTGTAGGATAAAACTGATTACCTAAAACTATGCTTTTTGAGACTAACTCAAACAAGAGAAAGACCTAATTACTAAGGATTGGATAAGATCCTCCTTTATTTTGAGCTCCACATACTCAGGCAGGTATTACCTTTTAATGATAACTGATTACACAGTGTTTATGTGAGTGGACACTAATCTGCTATTAATCCTTCTAATGCATCAATCTATAAAACACTCTACATATGACTGGGACCAATTTAATGCAGAGCTTAACCAAGAAAAATATGATTGCAAATAAAGAAAGGATCAGTGATTTAAGGATTCTCATCCTTCTTCCTTTTAAGGAGGGGCAACCTAAATGATTCTCTCTTCAAGGAATCAAGAAATATAGACTGTGTGTTTTAGGAATAGTCCTATCTATTTTGCGCAATAAACATGAAATGAAAAATGTATTGATAATTGATGTGAAAGTTTCAATTTTTCTTCTAAAGATCTATGAAAGATAAAACCATAAGAAACAAACACCAAATCATTGCCTTATCTAATGGGAAAAATAAATCTAAATGCAAATCAACCAGATAATTTTAACAGAAATACAATAGTATGCCTTGCATACCAGCTACAAATCCAAATAGATTTCCTTACAAACTATTCTATTAACCAAACACTTTTATCATAAACAATCCATACAAATATATCTACTCTTCAAGATGAACTATGAGAATTTTAATTCTTTCCTTGAAAGAAACTCATAATCAATCCAACAAGTTGCTTTACAACTAGTATATTTTAAATGTCTAACAAGTAAGACATACAAGAGTACAACATAAAGGTAAAGAGACAACAACCATATATGGTAGAAGTTGCAGTGTATTTGTATTAAAATCAACTTGCCAATTACATTCACAATTCTATTACTTAGAAGATCAAACACAAAACTTGGACATCTGCTTCCAAGTAATTTTGTTCAATTTTTCTATTATCTTTTTCAACCCTTTAAAAAATGAGCCTTTAACTCTATTTATATCCCCATTTCAACCACCTTGGAATTCCCCTATGAATGGGAATGCAAAAAGCTTCAGATGGTTGAAAACCCTAACCCTAAGAGCACAAGAGACAAAAAATAAATACAATAACCCCTTAGGCAGTGGAAAGACAAAACTTTCTTGGACGTTGTTCATTCTTGACCGCTTGAAAACTAACACCTTTGTTTGCAAGTATTTATGATAGCTTCATAAGTCTTAATGAGATATGGTGACTGCTATTTCAGGCTAACCTACACCATTCTTAAATGATAGCTTATCATCACTGTATTCTAAGATCAGGTATCAGGTACATCAGATGTTCTCCTCATTTTTCATCCAAAATGTCCAAGTCAACTGTAGCGGATTTAACCTTCTTGGGCTTTGTTAACTCATCCCATCCAGTCACTTCTTCATCTGACGACCAATTAAAATCCTGGATGAGCTGTAATTGTGCTTTTTTTCTCTCCCACCTGGCATCTGTAATTGCTTTGACATCTATTATAAATCTAGCGAGATCTGTCTCTACCTTAATGGCTTCACCTAGGGTTTTATTGAAACTTTATAAATCAACATTACTTTCTTCACCTAAAAATGCCTCCTTCTTAGGCAATAAAAGATCAGCATCTGATCTCCACTAATGAAGACTCTTTATGGCTCCATCTGTATTCATAATTGAAGGGATAAACTTATTGGAACAGGAGCT
Source organism: Chamaecyparis obtusa (assembly GCA_027943335.1). Taxonomy (NCBI): domain Eukaryota; kingdom Viridiplantae; phylum Streptophyta; class Pinopsida; order Cupressales; family Cupressaceae; genus Chamaecyparis; species Chamaecyparis obtusa. Next base: position 9,131 of record BSBK01010480.1, on the reverse strand, counting down.
GAGCATGGCTATCTTAGCCTCAATCAAATTTTCCTTGCCTTTAAAAAGTGGTAATATGGCTTTAACTCTATCTATCTCCTCACCAACCCTCTCAACTATCTCTAAAATATCACTTCCCAAAGATTGAGAAAATATCAATTTCTCAAAAAGTGGTGATTTGACAGACCAAACTGCATGATATCTGCTCAAAGTTTGTACGTAATTATTAACTTCTTTCTACAATTCTGGCAACTTGCCATAGGCATTAAAAATGAGATCAAATTTATCCTTAACTACATTTATTTTGTACCTCAGAATATCTAACAGGGCTTGCAAGATAGCCTCATTTTTCTCATCATTTATCTTCTTCAATCGTACAACCACCTCTTCTTCTATCATTCTGTATGCTTCAATTAATACAAACAACTCAGGAGGTGCAGGAGCCACTACAGGAGTATTAATGATTTGTAGCTGTAGCTCCTTTGCATGCTTCTCTAATATTGTTAACTTTATTATTTGTAAGTCCCTATCTTTTACAAGGGCACTATAGTCACTCAATATAGCACCATACCTCTTAGATAGCTGCCTTGTTTTGTCCTCATTTAATTTTGCAAACTGGGTCAAGACCTGAGATATTTCTAGGTCCCTTGTATTGTGGATAGACCACACAATCTTATCTCCTTCCATCTATTCCTTCACATTCAAAATTTGTGGCTTCTTGTCCTTAGGATATAAGCTCCACATGGCTAATGCCTAATTCTTTGGGCTATACCCAAATCCTTTGATGATATCCCCTACTTGGGTTTCTGAAGACAAAGTGACATCTTCTTGTCTCTTTATTTGATCAATTATGAAATCAGAATATAAATTCTACCCAGGCACAAGAAGCATGTTGCTTTGTTTTACCAATTGCCTGGCCTCATCTGGGGTTAAACTCTCAACTTCAGGGTCATAGTCTTTCAGCTATTGTACTACCTCTTTTGGTACATGACCCTCTTTAGTTATTTTCACACTAGATGCAACCTATTGTTGCTTGTGCCAGATTAAGAAGCTTTTGAATTCATCTGCATTAACAAAATTATCATCATTCAAGAAAGCATCCTGCTCAATTATTCTCTCATCTTGGCCAAGGGCCAAGGGCAACTCAACATCTTCAGTCTCATATCTTTGTTGTCTCTTCTCTTCTCTTATTTTCTTTCTTAGTTGGTGATGGTGGACACCAGTTCCTATATAGAGGGCACCTACTCTATCTCTTTTTCTTTCAGAAGGCTCCCCAGTGAGTAACTTCTATTTTTTCTTGAGGGGCTCAGCAGTATCATTAGAGCTAGGTAACTTACTGAGGTCAATGACTTCATTTCCTTCTTCATTCCCTTTAATCATTGGTTGCTCCATAGGGGGTGGGCTATGTATTGGGTAGCCACCGTCACTATCTTCTTCACATTCAGAATTAGAGTGGGCTTTTTTACCCTTATTAGTATCATCAATTTGATCCTTCATGGATCCTACCAATATGTCAAATTGAGCCATCATCTGCTGAAGTCTCTAGAGGTAAGGCAAAGTGGGAAAGAAACCCCAAAACACCAATCCTTTTCCTTTTAATTGTTTCTCAATTTTAAATAATCGATCTAATTGTTGTACTCTTTTCTCTACCTCATCATCCTCAATGATGTTTTTGATCACATCATCCTCTAGATATTCCTCATGCTGCTTATTAAAAGGAATGGTAGGCATGCAATATCTCGTATCAGCAACTATGAACCCCTCTGTAAATACATATCTATAGGGTGTTGCATACATCTTATAATTTTCTAACCAATCATTCACCTTGTTGAAAGCTCCTTTTCCTATTGTAAGATAGGAAACTTAAAAGTGTCGAGGTGTGAATGTTCCCTTTCTATGGGAAGCCAAATGCTCTTTATCAGTTAACATAAGTTGCCAAATAAATTCTAAAAATGCAATCCTTGGTGGGACAAAAAATGGCATTAGATGGGGAGGCCGAGGGCATCCATAAACTCTGATCATTGTATAACTCTTCTCAAAGAAGAAGTCTCCCCAATTATGACCTTTGGTCCAATTATGAACAAACTGTTGAGGTCTTACCAATTGTAGGACCTTGGTGGACCACCTTGTGCAATTAACTCCGAAACTCCAGAGAATGGGATACACAATCCAATTTTCAAAAGCACCAAAATCACGGCTAGGACAAGAAGGACTCCAAACTACCAACCAAAACTATACCAGATTGGGCTATCCATTCCACACCATTTTTGGCTTGAGAACGCCCACATTTATAAGATCATAATTGTGATACACAATAAGGTGCATTAGCATGGAGTAGTGCATGAATCTGTGTGTAGAACTAGGTGTGAAATTTTTCAAAGATAATAAACCCTCATGCATTCTATTTATTACATAGCCAATGAAATCATATCCCCTATTCACCAGACTGCTCTGTGAATCCATAACCAGCATCAAAATATTAGAGGTGATCCTCTCTAGACCTGCATCGACTCCCAGGACCTGGCATATCCCATATGCAATGTACTTCATATAAAATCAGAGATCCTTATAAAAATATGGAGTTGACCCACTCATGGGTGCAATGTAGTTCCTATTTTCTTTGGACATATGGCTCTTAATCTCCCTAGAGACCAATGCAACCTCTCTGACATATCTATTTTCTTGGGCTTGCAAATCTATTTCAGTGGCCATAGGGATTTGAATTCCAAATGCCTTCATAAAAGAATTGTGGTCTAGGGTTACAAGGGGAGAACCATCTTCTTTTCTAATAGTTCTAGATAGGGGATCATACCATTGAGACAACATAAGTAGTGTGTCTACATCTAGGAAAACCTCTGGAACAATTAATTTAGCTAACCCTGATGTCCAAGGGTTTGAGACTGGTACTGTTCTACAATGGTTCTTATAATAATTCCCAAATAAACACATGCCCATGACTTCAAGAGTCTTAGCATCCCTGCAATAAGTTAATTCATCCATAAAATAATCATCGCTGACCTTTTTGTTCTGTGAAGATCCTGACAAGAGAGTGAGGAACTCATTTGAATAACTTTCTTTCACCTTCTCCTTAGACCCTCAACTAGTTGAAGCTCCACCTACTGCTGCTTGACTCATTCTAACTGAATACTAACAATTCTCTGCAAAATCAATGGTCACACTATAATTATAGAAAGATCTGAAAACTTAGCACTCTGTACTCTTCACAATTCTTTGTAACCTTCAAATGAGTGACCTCTAACTATTTTATTCTTTGGAATTGGATGCACCACTATGTCTAACACTGAAAAGCCATCAAAGACATCACCTCTACCATTACTCAGCATGAATGGAGCTCAATTTACTAGTCGTAGCTCAAGAAATTCAAATTCAATTATTCAGAGATCGGGCGACTGGAGAAAAGTCTCGTAGTCATTTAATAATATTGGCACCTTTAAAATGCTTGTGAGACCTGGCAACTAAGAGGACTTCTTGTAGTCACTGAAAGATTTTCCGCTTTGTGAATTCATTACGAGATTAAGCGATCACTAAAAATTTTTGATCTATAGACTCCGTAACTATAGTCCTTCTCTTTAGTCCATGCTTTAATTTTTCACATTTAGAGATCACCTAACTATAGTCTATTTCTTAGTCACGGGTGAAATATTTCTCTTTACGAGATCATGCAACTAAGACTACCTTCAACTTCTATCATGAGATCTGGTGACAATAGGCAAATTTTTAATCGCTGAGAGCTTTTCATAAACTAAATTTGGTATAGAGACTTCGCAACCACCACAAGATTGAGATTAAATCAACGGCTAGGATGAAGCAACTTACTAATCCTTCTTTTTAACTTGGCATCATCTTGAGATCACATGACTGTATGTTTCTCCCATTCGTGAAATACTTTATCTAACCTTAGTTAATACTAGAGACTTGGTGAATACCTCATTTCTTAGAGTCAATAAAAGATTTTCTAAACCGTAGTTTAGTTATGAGATTAAATGTTGTTTGTTGATCAGAACCTCATCTTTCGACTTATATTGAATCCTTTAATCCTTTATAACTTAACTGCTGCATCTAGAGATCTTGAGACAACAGTGCCGCTGGATCGCTGACCGCATAGGAGATAACCACCACATCAGGAGATGATGTGACTGTTTGAAAATCCAAGTCACTGAATGATTTAACCAACCGCATGAAGTCCTAGAGACTTGGTGATTAACATGGAATAAGATCACACATTTATATAGAGATTCAGTGACCAAAGAGGAAATCATAATCGCTAGAAAGTATTTTAGTTCACAAAATCATTTAGAGACAACCTGACCAAAGGTAATTTTCATCTAGAGATTGTGTGACTATAGTTCTTTCCTTGCAAAATTTATCCTAGTAGTCACTAGATCTTGAGAAGAACATATAGAGACCTGGAGACTAAAAGGAAATCACTAAGTCATTTTGACAATAGAGAATATTCCAAAGTCATCTTGAGACCAGGTGACAACAGCTTTCGAGCAATCGCTAGACATTTAAGAATATGCTAATTTCTTTGGGAGATTGAGTGACTAGCTGATGAAAAATAAAGCATACATGCTTTATTTAAAACTTAAGTGATCTGATAAAGTAACAAAAAAATAGAAGGTCGAAAGGTTAAACTAGGGCTTTTGGAGTTTTAGGGAAAAGGGTTTTAAGAACCTAAGGTTAATCACCTAGGACTAAAATTTTTACAAGAGAGACCAGAAAAGAAATCAAAATTTTGATCTGGAAAACACTAAGACCAGAAATACTACCAATAGAATCAATTGGCTATATATCTTTATAGGTTTCTCTCCTATCCAAATGAAATGGTCATGAACTTTGCTAAGTATAATCTTGAACCATTCTACTTCGCTGAACTCAATCATGTGGATTAATTTCATAATGATTAGCTCATCTAGGTGTTTGTATTTATCCTTCATTTTACCATCTTGTTCAATCATTTCATCTAGTTCTCTCAATATCTCTGCATCACCTATTATCTCATACTTACAATGTATGTATGCCCTAATATCTTCTATGTATAGAACTTCGTATGGTGTTTGGGGAAAGGCTCCTGTAGGGTCATCCTCACAAGACTAAAATGGATTTTTCTTTAATTTATACCTAGGTCTATCCACAACATCATAAATTATCGGTGCATCCATAGCTTCTACTTGAGTAAAATGATTTAAATACCTTAAATACACTAATTTCAGAACTTCCACTTTAATCGATCACACAATGTAGCTTCTTGGTGGTTTGATATGCTCTAAACTCTACTCTTCTTGGTCATTTCTCTTCAAATGGTGAAGAAATAAGTAGCTTTGAGGTATTTTATTCATCTCCAAGTGAGTAAATGCACTTTACTTAATTAGCTCAACTTCACACACTATCTAGTCAATCAAAAATCTCACACTCATAGGATATGAATCTTTAGATTTTGCGATCATAGATATAGGTTCCATAGTGTTTGTATACACCATAACTAAGCTCGCATGAGCTCACTCCTCAGAATTAGGGGCTAGATATAATTTTTTATCTTCATCCAATGCTCCCCCTAAGGCCATGCTTAGCCTTTTAGGTTGATGTAGCAATGTAATCATCAGGAGAAGGCACAGTAGCATCTATTGTCTCTCCCTGAAGCAATGCCTTGTTGAATTCTTTGACTTTCCATATCTTACCAGTGTCTTCATTTTTTGATTTCCTAAAATGATTTTTGAATTCATCCATGTACTCACCAAGAATTTTACCACTGTCACCAATATTCTTCTTTATAACCATAGGAGGTGGTCATCTTCTTTTATCCATTCCATTATACCTGCAAGACTTTGCTATATGTCCTAAGTTTTTGCATTTGTAACATGTAGGCAGTCTTTTATCCTGACTAACTTGCAATTTACAAAGCCTTGCAATGTGCCCAAGGTTATTACATTTGTTGCATGTGATCTTGGTTTTTGATTCTTCTCTAATGTAATCTTTGCCTACTTCCAAACTGATCAGGTTTCCTACATTCTTCTTTCTTGTGTCCATATGTATAACAATTATAACAATAACTAGTAAAGGGTCTGAAAGGGATTGTACCTTTACAATCTCTCTTCATGTGTCTGATTATGTTGCATCCATAGCATCTACCTGTGAAGGTTCTGATCTGATCTCTAGGTCTTTCAAAAGTAGGTCTTTCTTCAATCTTCACTTCATGTGATTCTTCACGAGTCTTAGAACATTTTCCTTCATTGTATCCAACTCTAGTCATATCTCCTTTAGGTTTATGTCTTTCTCTTTTTTCATCAATCTTATCACTTCTCATATGTAATTTCTCAATGTGTAACTTGGCTTTAATGAGTTCTCCTTTAATGATCTGATTGTATTTCTCTAATTCCAAGCATTTTTCCTTGTAGTGATCAAGTTCAGTCATCATTTGTCCTATTTTCATGTTCGCTCCATTTGAGGTCTCTTCAACTTTGTATCTTGCATTTTTTTCATGTTGGATCTCCTTAGTCATCAAAAGATTGATTTCTTCTTTTTCTTGCTCAAGCTTCTTTAACTAGTTTGATGTGTCATTGTCTAAATCCTCCTTGATTTTTTCCATGAGGTCTTGTCTCTAACTTCTTGAAAGTTCAAGCTGTTATTTTAGTTTTTTGATAAAACTTGCTGCTCTTCTTAATATGAATTTTAACTCACCATTCTCAGCCTTTTCTTTGTCTAGGTCATCAAGTTGTGCTTCAAAGTTTTCTTGGAAACTTTATGAATCCATTCTGATATCCCTTAAGCTATTAGACTTTCTCTCCAAGGGCCAATAGCTTTGATACCAATTTTTAGGATTGAGTAATACAGAGAGAGGTGGTGAATCAATATTACAACACTTTATATTGAACTTAAACCAATTCCAAATAAACCATATAATTGCATAAAAGAAAATAACATAAGAAAATAACACAACTCATAACACCATTATTTGTTGTCGAGGAAACTCTGGCCAAGGGAAAAGTCTGGTGGGGATGGTACCCACAAATATGCGCTAAAGTATAATGTCTCTGTTAGGAGACCTAGCCTTGTTAGGAGCTAAGTATTACATAATACATTTCCTTGTTAAAGGAATATCAAACTTGTTAAAGGTATACAAAACCTTGTTAAAGGTATATTGAGCTTACAACTCTTACAATCAATACTTCGGTTACAAAGTATTCTCAAGGATGAAAAAAAAAAGCATATGCTATTCTTTGATAGTTCTAGTTGTAGCTCTCAATAACCTTTTTCAACCTCTGATCTCTCATCTTCCATCAACCATCTCTAATATCTCTATCTTTCTATCACATCTCTTCGTTCCACAAAAAGTTCTTCATACAAATATGTATTCTATCATTCAGTCAACTCCCAGATACAATAAAAAATAGAATAGATAATAATACAAATAGTAAATACTAAGTCGATGACCTTGCATTACCAAAGTGTTGTTAATCCACAATCTTTATCTATCTCAGCACGTTACGATTCCATCTTATACTCAATCATTGTGACTATACATATGCTCTGTTTCATTGTTCCTCTGTCTTCACATCTCTTCTAATTACTATAACTCACTGATAACAATACCAAAATACAAGAGACCTTAACTAAAGGTCATACGTATCCCAAAATTTCTTCCTCTAAGCTCGTAAGTCATCATCTATCTATTAGAATAACTTAGAGGGGGGTGAATCAGTTATCTAGTGTCCCAATACAAAATGTATAATTCAAAACCATTTCTTCAATTTTTTCTCATCGGTAAACACTAAATACTTTCACTATCTGTACTTTTACTGATTACCAGTCTAATACTATAACAGCTTACCGATCAAAATCTAACATGTAACATGTAAAGAATGATAGCAAACAAATATCACAATCAACACATAACACAAGAGATTTAACGTGGAAACCCGGTAAAGGGAATAACCACCGAGGACCGGCAACCCAAAATTGTTTACTCTTCTAAAGTGAGGTCGGTTAAGACCCAACCTTGCTAAAGGTTTACAAACACACTGTCAGGTGTGACCTTGTTAGAGGATTTTAGACTAGAAGTTATCATCCAACCAGCATTCAATATGGGGTTGACAGGATAACAATGTTCATTCTATGAATGATACATCATAAGAATTTTAGAGTCCACTCGGTTAAGAGATTTTGACTATATACAATGGTTAAATATGTAACAGTAAATGACCTACCTTAATACAACTTCAATTGCAGATTACAGATCAATATTTCACTTCAGATTCAATACTGTATCAACTTACTGTCCATTGGTAATTGCTCTTTGTAGCTCGGTAATTGTTCTGCAGCTCAGTTTTTACTTAACCAGTATGATCAGAATGCATGAAAACCTTGTTCACGTGATATTCCTATAGTTTTTCCTTCTTTCGGCATCTTATCATAAAGAAATTATGTTCTCTTATATAGACAAGTAAAATCATTTTCTTCTCCACCATCAGATTTTTCCGCTTAACCACATTCATAGATTTTGCTGCTTCAAACTTTCTCGGTACTTGTGTCAATAACATGTTTCAATCTTCTCCGTTAGATCTTCCCTGAATTTTGTCAACCATCAATTTGTGTAACAAACATTATCTGTTACCTTGATGTTATACTCTTTCTAGGTCATCAATCTTATCAGCTAAACTAATCATTTAATTCATTTTGTTCCACTTAGTTAACAAAGAAATGCGTCGGTGAACATTGCTCGATTAATACTGCAATCGGTATACACTTCACTCCGTCGATGTATACTAGAAATGCTTCATCTACCGACAACACTGCTTTGTGTCTTTCAACTCTATACTTCATCATAGATGAATGCAACATAATAAAGTCAATATCATCAAGTCATAGACTCATCAACAAGTTACTCAATGTGTTCCTTATCCTCATCTATCATGTACATCTTTGCTCATGTATATTTCTCTGTTCTTCATCTTTTCCACCTTTCTTTAGATGTCTCGGTATAGTAACTTACAAGATAAGTGTTGTCAAACTAGTTGACATCAATGGGGTAAGTGCACAAAGATGGGGGACCAAAAAGTTGCCACTTTTCTTTTTGGCCCCCCATCGTGCATAGTGCACATGCAATAAAGGGCATGAGCCCTATAGGGTGCACA